>AWOL01S0431077.1:3331-13583 GCA_000715115.1 Nicotiana otophora
GAATTCTGCCAGACAGGGAGATTGATTTTGGGATTGATGTGATGTCAGGCACACAACCTATATCTATTCCGCCTTATAGGATGGCACCAACAGAATTGAAGGAGCTAAAGGAACAATTGAAGGATTTGTTAGAGAAGGGTTTCATCCGACCGAGTGTGTCACCATGGGGTGCACCGGTTCTATTTGTAAGGAAGAAAGATGGATCACTGAGGATGTGTATTGACTACCGGCAGCTCAACAAAGTCATAATAAAAAACAAGTACCCATTACCAAGAATAAATGATTTGTTTGATCAGTTAAAGGGTGCTAGGTACTTCTCCAAAATTGGTTTACGGTCCGGGTATCACCAATTGAAGATCAGGGAGCAGGATATTCCAAAAATAGCTTTCAGGACCTGGTATAGGCACTTTGAATATTTGGTAATGTCTTTTGGGCTAATAAATGCCCCTACAACTTTCACGGATCTTATGAATCGAGTTTTCAAGCCTTTTCTTGACTCCTTTATGACAGTGTTCATTGACGATATCCTTGTGTATTCATGAAGTCGAGAGGACCATGCCGATCATCTCAAGGCAGTTCTGCAGACTCTTCATCAACACCAATTGTACGCAAAGTTTTCAAAATGTGCATTTTGTCTTGAATCTGTCACATTCTTGGGTCATGTCGTCTACCGAGAAGGAATTAAGGTTTATCCTCAAAAGATTGCAGCGGTGAAGAATTTGCCTAGACCTACAACTCCAACAGAGGTTCGTAGTTTTTTGGGCTTAGCAGGGTATTACAGGAAGTTTGTGGAGGGGTTCTCTACTCTTGCCTTTCCGTTGACTAAATTTATACAGAAAGCGGTTAAGTTCCAATGGTCTGATGCTTGTGAAAGGAGCTTCCAGGAGTTGAAATCAAGATTGATTGTGACACTGGTGTTGACCCTGCCAGAGGTTACATATGGGTTTATGGTATATTGCGATGCTTCAAGGATCGGGCTTGGGTGTGTATTAATATAACATGGCAAGGTTATAGCTTATGCTTCTAGGAAACTCAAGAATCATGAAAAGAACTATCCAACACATGACTTAGAACTTGCGGCGATGGTTTTTGCATTGAAGATTTGGCGTCACTATTTATATAGGGTCCATGTGGATGTATTCACGGACTACAAGAGCCTTCAATATATTTTCAAACAGAAGGAGCTAAATCTGAGGCAGAGAAGATGACTTGAGTTACTCAAGGATTACGACATCGATATTCTATATCACCCGAGGAAAGCCAATATTGTGGCGGATGCTCTTAGCCAGAAATCTATGGGTAGTTTGGCCCACTTAGAGGAATGTCAAAGGCCGTTGGCCAGGGAGGTTCACCAGTTAGCTAGTTTGGGAGTTCATCTTGTTGACTCTAGTGAAGGAGAGGTAGTTGTGCAAAATAGGGCTGAATCATTGCTTGTTGTGGAAGTCAAAGAGAAGCAATACAACAATCCATTATTGGTATAATTGAAGGAGGGGATTCATAAACATAAAACTATGGATTTTACTCTTGGCATGGCTGATGGTACACTAAGGTACGAAGGGCGACTATGTGTTCTAATTGTAGATTGTCTTTCGGAAAGAATCATGACCGAGGCTCACACTTCCAGGTATTCCGTACACCCGGGCTCTACAAAGATGTATCGTGATCTCAAGGAAGTCTATCTGTGGAATGACATGAAAAGGAATGTGGCGGACATTCTGGCAAGGTATCCAAGTTGTCAGCACGTAAAAGCTGAACACCAACGGCCTGGTGGGTTGGCACAGAATATAGAAATTCCAATGTGGAAGTGGGAAATGATTAATATGGATTTCGTGGTAGGACTACCGCGTACTCTGTGCAAGTTTGACTTAATTTGGATGATTGTGGATCGACTCACGAAACCAGCACACTTTTTGCCAGTTAAATATACCGACACAGCGAAACAATATGCTCAGTTGTATATCAAGGAAATAGTCAGGCTGCATGGCACTCCAGTTTCTATCATTTTTGATCGTGGAGCTCAGTTCACGGCCAATTTCTAGAAGATATTTCAGCAAGGTTTGGGTATTTAGGTGAATCTTAGTACAACCTTTCATCCACAGACCGATGGGCAGGCAGAGCGGACTATTCAGATGCTTGAGGCTATGTTGTGTGCTTGTGTTCTTGACTTCAAGGGTAGCTGGGATGATCATTTGCCACTCATATAATTTGCTTACAACAACGTTCAGGCTAGTATTCAGATGGCACCATTTGAGGCGTTATATGGTAGGAGATGTAGATCTCCCATTGGGTGGTTCAAGATTGGGGGAGCTGAGTTGATAGGACCAGACTTTGTGCATCAGGCTATGGAAAAGGTTAAGATCATTAAGGAGCAGTTGAAAACTGCTCAGAGTCATCAAAAGTCCTATTCGAATGTTCGTCGTAGAGATTTGGAGTTCAAAGAAAATGATTGGGTATTCTTGAAGGTTTCCCCCATGAAGGGTAAAATGCGGTTTGGAAAAAAAGGGAAATTGAGTCCGAGGTATGTCGGGCCGTACAAGCTTGAGCTACTACCTGAGATGTCATTAGTGCACCCAATGTTCCATGTGTCTATGTTGAAGAAGGTAGTTGGAGATCTGTCGGCTATTGTGCCAGTTGAGACCATTGAGGTTAATGAAGAATTGTCATATGAAGAAATTCCAGTTGCCATTCTTGATAGGTAAGTCCGAAAGTTGAGGAATAAAGAAATTGCCTCGGTAAAGGTGTTATGGCGAAACCAGCAGGTTGAAGAGGCTACTTGGGAGGCCGAGGAAGAGATGAAGAAAAAGTATCCTTACTTATTTGAATAACTATGCAATCTTTTTATGAAACTGTCGTCCATTACTTTTTGTAACACTTGTTCAGTTAATGTAAAGGTGCTCCTTTCTAATTATATACTCCCTCCGATCTACACTAAGTAATTTTTGGCTTTTGTGTGGTCCAATATAAGTGATTTTTCTAGATTTCAAGAATGAATTAATTTTTTTTTCCTACATTGTCCTTGGAGTAAATAATGTTGGAGTATGTATTATGAGTGTTTATGTGAATAGATAGTAAAGGTTAATACGGTCAATTTCATTGCTAATTAATATTAAAAGGTGAATTTCTTAATATGTGTGAAAACAACTAAAAAATCACTTATTTTGGACTGGAGGGAGTATTATTTATGAGGCCACGGTTGGTGTTGTTTTGTATTATGTTACGTCATTGGGTTATGTATATGCTGTTAGGATGTGTTTTCTAGGTTTCTCTGGCAGGTGGATAGGATCAGTTACAGGGGAAACTCTGGCGAAATATTTGGAAATTTAGGGAGTTAGTCAAATTTGGGGCTGCTGGTGTGTGGTATGAAAATTGTGTCGAATCAGATGCTAATAGTGAACCTTGACCCTCATTCAAGGAGAAATGATCTTAAGTGGGGGAGGTGTAAGGCCCCGTGAAAGTTTTCCTAAAAATCGGGGTTCGTGGTGCCGGGGTAGTCGTAGGTGTTAATGATTAAGCTCGGCGCGGTTTAGACTTTTTAGGTTGAGCAGGGCACTGGGAAATTGAAGGAATATGTTTTGCAGTGTTGGGCATTTTTGCAGCCCATTATGAGGCCGCTTAATGACTTTGCGGGCTGCAAAATGGCCGCAGAGTGAGGCAGCTATTTGCACCATTTGTAATGTCATTTTTGCGGCCCATTATGCGACCCCATTTCGCGGGCCGCACTTTGATCGCATAGCAAGCCTTGGAATTGTGTGGAGGGAGGTTCTGCGGCGGATTATGCGACCGCAGAACAGGTCTGCGGGCCGCATAATGGCCGCAGAGTGATGCAAGCCAGCCCAGTTCCGGAGACCCTTTTTTGCGGCCATTTCGCGAACCGTAGAAGCATTATGCGGTTGCATATGCGACCGTAGATCCTGTCCCGGGGCTTTAATTTTGAATTTTTATAACCCTACCCTACTTCATTAAAATAGATGCCATGGTCCATTTTGAGCAAATATTCTGATATTTTGAGAGTGACATTCAACCAATTGTCCATCAATTCTTGCTCAAATCATTGAAGATTAACGAGGGAAGTGTTCATCCTAGAAGTAAGAATCTATACCCTAGCCCTTAATTTTGAAAATTAATTAAAAATGGGTAACAAGATAATTCTTGGGTATGAGAGTTGTTTATCTTGCATGCATGTGTTATCAAACGGTGTAGGAAGATTGTGAGCTACAAATGGTAAAGAATGGGTTGTGGGATGATGGAATCTTTCATAAAAGGACCTTAAAACCTTAATGCACACCTAGTGGTTGATAAAATGCTCAAATGAGCTAGAATCATGATCATATCCCTAATTTTGGTTCAACTTATCATATTTCTAAAATAGATTGAAGTTGCTAGAAATTTCGGAATATTTTAGAGTTAAAGGAAGCTCAATTGAGGTATGTTGGCTAAACCCCATTTCTTAGAATTGAATTTCACGGCGTTCATGTAAGTTATGCAAGACCTGAGTTAATCATTATGAAATTGGTTAACCCGAGTAATCTTGTGTTGAAAGATATATGTTCAATATGTATTCCAAATACTTTTATTCATGCTATGTTATCTTTTGAGGATATATTCAAAGTGTGGTATGTGTGTTATAAATGTTACGACTTCAAGTCATGCTTGAATGAAGGTTATCATGCCAAATTATGTGAAAAATCTCTATATGTCTAAGACTCTTAATTGCTCTCATGTGTATCTAAAAGTCTTGAATCGAAAAGTCTTATTGTCGATAATGATAATGATGTGTGAAAATGAAAAAGGGGAGAATGAAATATGAAATTCGGCCAAGTTCCAAGAATGATATATTAATTGTGGCCATAAGTGCCGATGAATTGAATAAATGCGAAGAAAGTATGACGTGAGATGATTGATAGAAAATGTAATGTCTCGGGTGAGACGGCCTAGCCGATCGGGCCGTGATCGGACGCCATGTCGCACTCATGATGGTGATTGTGCTGNTCATGATCATATCCCTAATTTTGGTTCAACTTATCATATTTCTAAAATAGATTGAAGTTGCTAGAAATTTCGGAATATTTTAGAGTTAAAGGAAGCTCAATTGAGGTATGTTGGCTAAACCCCATTTCTTAGAATTGAATTTCACGGCGTTCATGTAAGTTATGCAAGACCTGAGTTAATCATTATGAAATTGGTTAACCCGAGTAATCTTGTGTTGAAAGATATATGTTCAATATGTATTCCAAATACTTTTATTCATGCTATGTTATCTTTTGAGGATATATTCAAAGTGTGGTATGTGTGTTATAAATGTTACGACTTCAAGTCATGCTTGAATGAAGGTTATCATGCCAAATTATGTGAAAAATCTCTATATGTCTAAGACTCTTAATTGCTCTCATGTGTATCTAAAAGTCTTGAATCGAAAAGTCTTATTGTCGATAATGATAATGATGTGTGAAAATGAAAAAGGGGAGAATGAAATATGAAATTCGGCCAAGTTCCAAGAATGATATATTAATTGTGGCCATAAGTGCCGATGAATTGAATAAATGCGAAGAAAGTATGACGTGAGATGATTGATAGAAAATGTAATGTCTCGGGTGAGACGGCCTAGCCGATCGGGCCGTGATCGGACGCCATGCCGCACAGATGGTGGTGATTGTGATGGAAATTGTGATTGTGGTTGATGTCTCAAATGAGGCGGCTTAGCCGATCGAGCCATGATCGGACTCCGTATAAAAGTACGGTGGTATTGTGAATAATGACGGAACTTAAGAGCTCCCCACCTAAAAGCATGGAAAGTTACTTGAAAACTTATGTGGTTCTTAACTTGATGTTTTGGTATTATTTGAGGCTTCTATTGATTTCATGATTTTCTTCCTTGTATTATTATTCATTCTATTGAGATGATGTTTAGTTATACATATAAGTACTATTCGACAATACTAACATCTCTTTTGCCGAGGGCGCAACATCTTTAATGGATGCAGGTAGTTCCACAACAGGTAGCATTGATATTCAGTGATAGCAGTACACCCTCCCCTGCAGCAGACTTGGTGAGGCCCACCTCATTACAGGGTAATGTATCTTTTATTCATTATGTTATATTGTTTTGAGGTATAGTCGGAGCCTTATTGTCGCCACTATCATTGTACTCCTTTGTATCTTTTAGAGGCTCCGTAGACATAGTGTATGTTGTATGTTAGTGTTGGGGGAAGTCAAACAATTCATGTTATGTTTGAATCACTTGTTCCACTTTAGCCTATGAAAATGTGTGTATTTTGAGACATTAAAAATGAAGAAACTAATGGAAAGGGTTTGGTATTGTACACATGATCTCCCTATTGTCTAATTAATGAAAATCTGTCTCCTCTTTGTTCATGAGTGAGTTTGGGTAGAAAGTATCTAACAGGCTTTCTTGGCCGGGTTTACTCGGTTGAGCGCCGGTCGCGCTCCCCGAGTTTGGGGCGTGACAAAGCCGCAGGGACCGGTAGTAGATCTGGGAACAACAAATTGAATGGTCCTTTCAAAATCGAGCTCATGAGAGAAATGAATGAACGAATGGATCAGAACACAAAGGAGTTTCATGCTCGAATGGATCAGATCCCGGGCACGCCACTGGTGTTATAAGGACCAGATTCAAGGAAGTATATGTAGTTTCTATTTAAACAAAGCGTGGCACCGAAACGGATTCCAAAGAGGTTTAAGATGCCGGATATTCCAAAGTATGATGGGACATCGGACCCACAGGAGCACATCACGACGTACACCACGGTAGTAAAAGGAAAAGACTTTGAAAAAGTTTGGCGAAACCCTCACTAAAGGTTCCCTAGCATGGTATTCTCTCTTACATGAGCATTCAATCGATTCTTTTGAAATACTTGTATATTCGTTCATCAAAGTTCATGCTGGAGCAAGAAACGTCGATGCCATAAAGGCGGATATATTCTGAATTTTGCAAGAAGTATCCGAGATGCTACAAGAATTCGTGATTCGGTTCCAGAAAGAAAGGATGATGTTACCAGCGATTCCGGACGAGTAGGCAGCAGAGGCATTTACAAAGGGTCTCAATACGCTGAGTTCCGATGCCTCCTTAAAATTGAAGGAGAGCTTGCTCGAGTTTCTGGAAACCACATGGGCAGATGTTCACAATCGCTATGAGTCGAAGATAAGAATAGAAGATGATCAACTTGGTTCCTCGGCGTCCTCCAAAGGATGGAATCGGAATCGGAATCAGAATCAGGATAAATTCAAAAGTGATTTTGATATGAATCGGAGACCCTCTAGAGGTTGTTTCCAACCTTACGAGAGAGCCGATGGGCGTGGTAATAAAGGATCTGATCATTGGATAGGTTCACTTTCGATATAAGGACGCATCGTGGTCGGAGTAGAAAATCATTGCAGGAAAAAGAGGTGTGAGGCTCTCGAGATTCAGCGTCTCCCATGTTATATGATTACCACTTCAATATCAGACTGGTAGAATTAGTGTCGGCAATGAGGAATATTAAGAAGCTCGATTCCTAAAACCAATCCAATCGGATCCTTTCCAAAAGGATCTTAATCTATGGTATGAATTCTATAAGACTCACGACCTTAGGACTGGGACTACCGATATCTTCGTGAATAGGTGGCGACATTATTGAAGAATGGTCACCTCAGAGAGTTTTTAAGCGACTACGTCAAGAACAACTATGGTAAAATCTGGGATAATGCGGAGCCATCAAAGTCGGCGGTAGGGTCACCTCGAATGACAATGAGTATGATATTCGGAGGGGACGAGGTGAACAGGGTCACATTTTCGATAGAAAAGAAGCTGA
The DNA here is from genome assembly GCA_000715115.1 of Nicotiana otophora. Taxonomy (NCBI): domain Eukaryota; kingdom Viridiplantae; phylum Streptophyta; class Magnoliopsida; order Solanales; family Solanaceae; genus Nicotiana; species Nicotiana otophora. The sequence goes on from AWOL01S0431077.1 coordinate 11,140, forward strand.
AAATATCAGTGAATCAGTGTAAGAGGATCCTGGAAGTCTCGTAATATGACATCACCTTCACGGAGGAAGATGCAGATGCACTCCTCCTACCATGCAATGATGCTTTGGTAATTTCTCTTAATGTTTTAGATCTTAAGATTAAGCGTGTTTTGGTTGATCCAGGAAGTTCAGCCAACATCATAAAATGGAGAGTTTTGGAGCAAGCGAAGTTAACCGAGAACATCATTCTGGTGACAAATCTTCTGGCTGGCTTCAACTTAACAGCTGTGACCACCCGAGCAGAAATTTTGCTGCCCACACATGTCTAAGGAGTAACAAAGACCACCTTGTTCGAAGTGGTAGATGGTGACATGGGCTATAATGTGATCCTCGGAAGACCTTGGATAAATGAAATAAAGGTCGTACCTTCGACCTACCATCAACTGTTAAAGTTTCCAATTCCATAAAGGGTCAAGCAGATCAGATGGGATTAACTGACTGCAAGGGAGATAAATGCAGTAACCATTTCCAACATCAAGGGTAAGGAAACTGGCAAATATCAATTACAGGAATCAGTGCCTTCACCCATCCCAATCGAAGATGATAAAAACGAGAAGTCATCGAAATTATATCAGGTACCGAGATCTTTTCAGGTATCAGAGGAGACGGATATGACCAAATCAACCACAGAAGACTAGAACAAGTAGCTTTGTTCGAAGAATTTTTGGAAAGGAAGTTCCATTTAGGAACGGGTTTGCATCCCAAACTCAGGTTAAAACTCATAGATTTCCTTAAATTTAATATTGATTGCTTTGCTTTGTCGCATTCAGATATGACAGGTATTCCATTGGATGTAGCGGTCCACAAACTAAGTATGGATCAAAACTTCCCTTCGGTGAGGCAGAAGAAATGAACAATAGAAGAGGTGAGAAATAGATTTGTTAAGGAAGAAATAACTCGACTACTCAATATCGATTCAATTCGAGTGGTAAAGTACCCGGAGTGTCTAGCTAACGTAGTAGTAGTTCCTAAAAAGAATAAAAAAATTAGGATATTTGTAGACTACAAAGATATAAATAAGGCGTGCCCCAAAGACTCTTTTCTATTGCCAAACATTGATCAAATGATCGATTCTATGTCCGACACGAGTTAATGAGTTTTCTTGATGCTTATTCTATGTATAATCAAATTAGGATGAACCCGGAATATCAAGAGAAAACTTATTTCATCACAAACTTTGGCACATACTGCTATAATGTGATGCTTTTTGGGCCTAAAAACATGGAGCCACTTATCAGAGGCTCATTAATAAGATGTTTGAAAAACAGATAGGTAAGACGATGGAAGTCTATATTGACGACATATTAGTTAAGTCTCTTAATGTAGGATATTATCTAGATGTCACAACCCAAAATTCCACCACAGGAGTCGTGATGGCACCTAGTCTCTAAGACTAGGTAGGCCGATTTCCATTGCATTTTTGAAGCCATTGTTTTTAAAACTAAATAAATAATCAAAACTAACAGCGGAAATAATTACAATATACAACCTCCCAAGACTGGTAGTACTGAGACACAAACTCTAACTGAATACATAGAATGATCACGAGGACCGAATATACAATACTGTTTGATTACAAGTTAACAGTACAATGAAATGAAAGGACTCCAAGGGACTGCGAAGACTAAGCAGCTCTACCTTGAATCCTTACGAACTCGCTTTAACTTTGCTCAAGTCTGTTATCTTCAATACCTGGCTCTGCACAAAAATGTGCAGAAGTGTAGTATGAGTACGCCACGGTCGGTGCCCAGTAAGTATCAAGACTAACCTCAATGGAGTAGAGACGAGGTACAGTCAAGACACTCACTAGTCTAATAACCTGTGCAATATAATATACAAGATAATAGAAAACAAATAACAACAGGGAACATGAAACAACCAGTAATATGCACAGCAGACAACAAGAATACCATTAATATCACTTAATAATTAATAAACACAAGTACACCCAATTAAATCAAGTCCTTCAAATAAATGTCTTTCCCATAATTCTTCCAAATAATTCGCTTTCAAATATAATTTTCTCAAATAATTATTTTTCAAATATAATTCTTTCAATAAATCTTTTCAAATATAATTTCCTCAAATAATCATCTTTCAAATACAATTCTTTCATATAATACTTTCTAAGTAAAATCCTTCCAAATAAATATTTTAAATATAATTCTTTCAATTAAAAAGTTACCATGTGAAACCTCATTTCATAATCATAAAAATACGGGTCTCAGCCCATTTTTATATTTTTCATAAACACGAGTCTCAGCCCATTTTTCATGTTTCCACGGCATCTCGTGCCCATAATTAAATCATCATATTTCTCCGGCACTTCGTGCCCTCATTTTATATCATAACTGCACGGACAACTCACGTGCCAAATATCATTATCATTTCATCACAGCACCTCG
>AWOL01S0431119.1:0-13569 GCA_000715115.1 Nicotiana otophora
TATGAATGGAAATGAATCCAACCCCTCGCCCCCCCAACCCCTCCTTCTGGATTTTCATTCGTTGTACATTCTTTCTACTTCTCCTGAATTATCTGTAAAGAGAAAAGATACCAAAAGCAGCATAAAACAAGAGGTCCTCTTCTTGGATAGGAGCATTAACCATGCCTACTAATCTACAGCAAGATTATGACAAAAAACTTGGTAAGTTAGTCAGTTAAATTTCATCATGATTACCGTAGTAAACTCCATATATTATATATAGGCGAAATATATATGAACCCCCAATGGATATATATAGAATTAATTTATTCATTTATTTATGTTGGGCTTCAGGTTTGAAGATGTTAGTATGTCATGTAGAAGAAGAAGAAGAAAAAACTGAACATGTTATTTTAACAAGATGTCAGATACTCATTCCCCTGTTTGGCAGGTACGCACTATATATAATGTCTGCTTCGCGCTCTACTGTGTTTTCCTACNAAAATATAGTTATTTCTTTGGTTTTTAAAAGTAGTTGTGAATAAAATAACAATGTAAAAATCTTACAACTATATATCTTATGAAGAAATACAATTATCCAATCATGAAAGGAAAAATAAATGTTAGTAAAATTTAATATCTTTAGCCATTTTCATTATATTATGCGACTATTGCACTTCAAGTTCCTTGAATATTTTCAGTTTCCCAACATATTGTTAATTATGAATGGAAATGAATCCAACCCCTCGCCCCCCCAACCCCTCCTTCTGGATTTTCATTCGTTTTACATTCTTTTTACTTCTCCTGAATTATCTGTAAAGAGAAAAGATACCAAAAGCAGCATAAAACAAGAGGTCCTCTTCTTGGATAGGAGCATTAACCATGCCTACTAATCTACAGCAAGATTATGACAAAAAACTTGGTAAGTTAGTCAGTTAAATTTCATCATGATTACCGTAGTAAACTCCATATATTATATATAGGCGAAATATATATGAACCCCCAATGGATATATATAGAATTAATTTATTCATTTATTTATGTTGGGCTTCAGGTTTGAAGATGTTAGTATGTCATGTAGAAGAAGAAGAAGAAAAAACTGAACATGTTATTTTAACAAGATGTCAGATACTCATTCCCCTGTTTGGCAGGTACGCACTATATATAATGTCTGCTTCGCGCTCTACTGTGTTTTCCTACCAAATAATAACGGACAGTCGGGTCAGATATAGGCCTATAAAATACAGAGTAATGTAAAAATGAATAAAGTATTTGATCGGGCTCATATTTGGTTAACCAACGAATAATATAATCACTTTTGAGAGAATATTTAGTCTCCCAAACGTGAAGAACCTCCAATTTGTGTCTTTGCAGATGTAGAAGTTAAACTCATTATCCATTGATTATCTATTTTTTAAGTGGATAATAGGAATCTTATCCATATTTAATCTATTTTTAAAAAGTTCATTTTGCCACCACTAATTGTACAGGTACTGCGTCGGTATCTAATCTTCTTATCTGTGTTCACGAAGATGCACATAACAACTTTTGTCTAGTTAAGATTGAACACCAATATTAAGCAAATAATACAATTGCACTAGAATTGTTTGATATAGATGAGATTTCTTCGCCCTTAATCTAAAATCTTGGTCCGATCCTTGAGAATAACTNTTACATTCTTTTTACTTCTCCTGAATTATCTGTAAAGAGAAAAGATACCAAAAGCAGCATAAAACAAGAGGTCCTCTTCTTGGATAGGAGCATTAACCATGCCTACTAATCTAAAGCAAGATTATGACAAAAAACTAGGTAAGTTAGTCAGTTAAATTTCATCATGATTACCGTAGTAAACTCCATATATTATATATAGGTGAAATATATATGAACCCCCAATGGATATATATAGAATTAATTTATTCATTTATTTATGTTGGGCTTCAGGTTTGAAGATGTTAGTATGTCATGTAGAAGAAGAAGAAGAAAAAACTGAACATGTTATTTTAACAAGATGTCAGATACTCATTCCCCTGTTTGGCAGGTACGCACTATATATAATGTCTGCTTCGCGCTCTACTGTGTTTTCCTACTAAATAATAACGGGCAGTCGGGTCAGATATAAGCCTATAAAAAACGAGTAATGCAAAAATGAATAAAGTATTTGATCGGGCCCATATTTAATATAGATAGAATTTGGTTAACCAACGGATAATATAATCACTTTTGAGAGAATTTTTAGTGTCCCAAACGTGAAGAACCTCCAATTTGTGTCTTTGCAAATGTAGAAGTTAAACTCATTATCCATTGATTATCTATTTTTTAAGTGAATAATAGGGATCTTATCCATATTTAATCTATTTTTAAAAAGTTCATTTTGTCACCACTAATTGTACAGGTACTGCGTCGGTATCTAATCTTCTTATCTGTGTTCACGAAGATGCACATAACAACTTTTGTCTAGTTAAGATTGAACACCAATATTAAGCAAATAATACAATTGCACTAGAATTATTTGATATAGATGAGATTTCTTCGCCCTTAATCTAAAATCTTGGTCCGATCCTTGAGAATAACTCCTAATAGGGAACACTCCACCTGAGACTGCTCGATAATACGAATTTTAATTAGTCAGTAATTAATTTTCGAATATCGAATTGTTAAAAAAAAATAATAAGTAAAGGAGAGAATTGTTGACTTGTGTCATGTTTACTTTGTACTTCTTTACTCAGAAATTATGGAAATCTCTGTGACTATTTTCTTTTTGTTCAATAAGGTTTCCAGTTTTTCTTTAAAAAATTCCCAAAAGGAGGATTTAATTTTTGCAAATCTTGTGTTACTCCAGATGTGCTCCTTAAGACTCTCCGCAATCTGATTGTCTAATTTTCTTTATAATGTTTAATCGAACTTTTGAATTGAAATTTAATGTGAATATAAGCATGTCCAAGAAATACTTATTCTTATTATATTTTTTGGTACATTTGTTATTTTATTTTGTTGCGAAAACGTCGCTATAGTCTCTCTCAATTTGATACACTCTTGTTTTTTGGTTTCTAAATTGGTGTCTAGTATTTGCTTAGAAACCTTACTAGTTCGATTTTGCATGAAACCGTTCCCGGCCACTCCGGGTAAAGCACTTCTTACCAAAAAGATCCTCCTCCGGAGAGTAAAAATTTATCCGCATCGAACATTTAAACTAAACCAATAAATATATAACACATGTCTTTACAATTATTGTGATATCACTAAACTATAATTAAATAATTTCTTCATTATTTAAGTGATGGATTAACTCAAATAGCCGCCCATCTAATTAATCTTTTAAACTAAAAATAACCGGCGGATATATAACATATGTATAATTCATGTACAATATGTGTATAACTATGTGTATTAATCAATATATAATTTATGTATACCAACTAGGAAAAGTAAACTGTGAATCTGACCGACTATTTGTGTAACGGTCCCTTAAATAATCCACTTTCTCTTCTTAATTTATCACTTTACCATGATAAATGATTTAGAATAAATATTTGATACAGATAAAATTTTACTATATTCAAGGCTCGAACGTAAAACCTCTTGTTAGGATGAAATCTAATTTTGCAAGTTCGACACAGCATAGAGTGCAATTTAAGGAGTATGACATTTCAGTTTGACTATAGATTTTGGCTCAAATATTTTAAATAATATTTAAAAATTATTTTAAATAAGTATTAATTTATCAACTTGAAACATTTTTCAACTTCATAATATTTTGAAGTTTGAAACATAAGCTTTTGGATTAATTTCATCAACTTTTTGAAATTAAAAAACACTAGATTAGTTTTATTCTTAAAATTATATTTCCTAAAAAAGCAGTAGTAATAAATTGCTTACAACTTTTCTCATATCAAAGTTTAGGAAAATACAATCTTGAAATGGAAGTCATCATTTATAGGAGGAGTAATTTTCAATCAGTTTTACTTTGACTTCACTATTTGACCAAACAGAAAGCAAAACCAAAGAGAAGAAAACAGAGACGCTACGAAGTAGAACCCTATATTCTTCTCCANAAATATTTTGAAGTTTGAAACATAAGCTTTTGGATTAATTTCATCAACTTTTTGAAATTAAAAAACACTAGTTTAGTTTTATTCTTAAAATTATATTTCCTCAAAAAGCAGTAGTAATAAATTGCTTACAACTTTTCTCATATCAAAGTTTAGGAAAATACAATCTTGAAATGGAAGTCATCATTTATAGGAGGAGTAATTTTCAATCAGTTTATTGACTTCACTATTTGACCAAATAGAAAGCAAAACCAAAGAGAAGAAAACAGAGACGCTACGAAGTAGAACCCTATATTCTTCTCCAAACAAGCTCAGTTCTTCTGTGGTTGAGTGTATGCTCTCTTTCCACTACTTCGTCGTCTTCTTTTTTCTTCTTTTTTTCCAATTTTCCTTTCGAGAAACGAACCCGACCCGGAGGTTTTTTGAGCTGGGTGCGGGTCGGGGAGTTTCTATTTGTTATTGCGCGTCTTCTTTATGCAATTACATTGAACAGATTGGACTTTGGTTTGAGGTTATAATTTGTTGTTATTGCTTTATACTTGAGTAATGCTATTTGTTTTTTCAGGCTGCAATTGGGGCAAATGGGAACAGAAGGTGAACAATTGACGGAGCAGGAAACTGCCATTTATGATCGTCAAATTAGGGTTTGGGGTGTTGATGCTCAGAGAAGGTAAATATCAATATGACGCGTCACGAACAGATAGCTGTTTAGCATGTACATCCACTTACTGATTAAAAAAGAAAAAAATATACATCGAGTTAAACACATAAATTTGTATACCAGCTTTTTATTTGGAAATAGAGAAAATAAGTAGTAGAACATCTCTATTTATTCGATTTGGATTTCAATCTGTATTATTTGTTGTTTGCTTCAGGCTCAGCAAATCTCATGTATTTGTTAGTGGACTGAAAGGAACTAGTGTTGAGGTAGCTTTTCTACTTTTTGTACTCTTTTTATTGTTAATATATTTTTACCATGGCACAGTGTTTTTCGCAGCAACACTCAACAGAACATATTAATCACTAATTATAGTATTGTCTCTTTGAATTGGGCTATTACATGATAATTCACCAAGCTCATAAATATTACACGTCATGATTATTGGCCCCTTGATATGTTCCTATCGAACATCTGGAGTACCAGTTGCTAAAATTAATTTTGAGTAGCTTCTTGTACTTGTTCTAACTTATTTGTTTGTCTATGTTTTGTTTAATTATTTACCTTTCTTTTCCCAGTTCTGCAAGAATATTGTTTTAGCTGGAGTAGGTAGTTTGACGCTGAATGATGATCGCTTGGTAACAGAAGAACTATTATTAGCTAATTTCTTAATTCCTCCTGATGAAAATGCTTTCCGTGGGAAGTCCGTTGCTGAGCTTTGCTGTGATTCATTGAAGGATTTCAACCCTATGGTTTCTGTTGCTGTAGAGAAAGGTTGTTTTTTTTTTGGATGAACTATTAGTTTGCTTCTTTCCTCTATCTCATGCAAAATTTTGCATTTTCATTGTTGTTGCTTTATCTGGACATTGCTTCTTATGTCATGCTTGCCTCATCGAATGGAGTCTCAAGTTGAATGCAGGATGAAAGCAACATAGTAAGGTGGGGATTTAAAACGGAAGCAAGAAATTATAAATGACTAAGCACAGCATCACAGTTTCACTAGCATCATCTGTCAAAAAGAATGCGGAGGATACTTTGATAAGTATACTCAGTTTCAAGGGAAAAGCTTAGGATGTCTCACAAAAAAAGAATTGGTTTCTTCTTAAAGTTGTTACTTATTTTGCAGAATAAGCATTTGCATTTCTTGATTCGCTGCCGTGGTGCATCAGGAAATTTCCGTGTCACATGGTGTTGTAAACTTAGGCTCTAGAATCTTTTGACAAACGGCCATAATCACCTGAATCTAAATCAGCTCAATGTCAGCCACAGAAAAGTCTCACTATCTCCCAACTTTGCCTCAGCTGTCTGGTTGTTCATCTAATTGCTTACATTATAATAGTGATTTTCCTTTAAGCTGACCACTGAATGAGGCTGTAATACACCCGTGCATTTTAAGCTGTTAGATAACTCATTCAATAACTGCAAATCCTATAATACAGCAAGCTTGTTATTATGTTATTTTTTAGCTTGACTTCCTGATGTGCTTGTTTTTGACATTTCGTTATGTGTTAAGTAACTTTGTCTATTTAATGTCAAAATCAATTTTTCTGTTTCAAAGCTGTTGGAAATTTCTCATGTGACTTTTATACTATATTTTTCAGGCGCTCTCTTCAATTTTGACGCTGATTTCTTTCAGAAGTTTGATGTTGTTGTTGTTAGCTGTTGCTCCCTTTTGACGAAAGTAAAATTATCCTTCCATTATATGCTGTTTTAACTAATCTTTAATAAAATTATCAGATTCCTTCCTAACTGGTACCTTTCGGGAAATACTGACAATAGTTGTTTTGATTATGTTTCCTTTTGCAGAAATTAGTAAATGCTAAGTGTCACAAGTTGCCGAAGCGTGTTGCATTTTACAGTGTAGAATGCCGAGACTCCTGTGGTGAGATATTTGTTGACTTGCAGAATTACAGCTATTGTAAGGTTATAACCAACTCATTTCCTTGTTTATTTCTCTTTGTTCTGCTGGATTATATCCTTTTCTCTCTTAAATGTAATCTTTCCCCCTAAATGATTAAGGTAGAGCCACTGATCTTTTTTCCCTCTATGTCCACTTGGTCTATGTCTTTTTCATATTAAAAGAAAGTGTACCTCAAGGCCTTCAGTAAATTCTCTGTTACTTTTGCAGAAAAAAAATGAAGAGACGATGGAATGCACATTGCAGTATCCAAGTTTTGAGGTATAACTTCATTGAAGCATAAACTAATAATATTTGTTTTTATTTAGCCATAATAGTATTTTGCTAACTTGTTCCACTGTTGAAGTTATATATATCTTTCTATTTATGATAAATATTTTTAGGTTATAAATTTTGAAGTCTTTAGTCAGCAAAAGCATAGTCCAATTGAAAGTCAAAACTGAAACAAATTCTCATTGAGGTCAATCGTAGAAATTTTTTCGACTCAAGTTTATAACATCTATGTGTCTAGAATATATCATGACTATCAAAGATTGGAGACATTATAGTAATTCCAACAAACAAATGATATTTTATTTCGTATCACAAGCTTATAGCATGCATGTTTCACCTTCTGAAGATAGAGCCTGATGTTTGTGTTTTCATTTCTTAAATCACTTTTTACCTTGTCTCAATGCATTTATAAGTACTTGATGGTCAGCTTAAATTTGTATGTGGTATTTGGGTAGCTTGTAAAAGTATATGGCAGCTTTTAATTGTAGACGATTTACCTAAGTGATTGTCCATATTGTGCAAGTCTATGATTCAGACTAACTAGAATACAAAGCACAGAGATGATCTCCCTACGTACCACATCCTTCTGAATGTGTTGTCAATGCCATTGAGGAATCATCAAAACTTGCTTCCTGTGGTTTCTTTTGCACCTGTCTCCCGTCATTGCCTTTTCTGTACTAGCCATTCCCAGACATCGATTACAGCTTTGGCAATTTGTTTATTACCAGTCTCAGCACGGATATAGTTCACATTTCCAGTTCTAGTTTAAATTCAGACACATTTGGTTGCATCTAGATTTGAAATTCTTTGGGTATTAATCTTCCTAACAATAAACAAGGACAGAAATGCAGTAACTTTTTGAATAAAATTTACATGCAATTCTGAAGTCATAATATTGTCGAAAGGTACTGACAAATACCTAAATTACCTTACACTATAATATTTTCTACACAATGAAGAATCCTTTTCGAACCCCGTTAACAACAAAATGTGCACTAAAGAATCCCTTTCATATCCCGTTAACAAAAATATCGAATGAAAAGCTTGACTTCATCATTACTCGTTTTTTAAGTCCATAGGCTTTCCTTATTTCCTATGTTGCTGAGTATTGCCACAATTGCCCTAAGATTAATATTTGCAGGAAGCCATTGCAGTCCCCTGGAGATCTCTACCCAAGAGGATGTCAAAGCTATACTTTGCAATGAGAGGTAATTGTATTGCTCAGTTTCTTGTAAATTCTTATGCAGCTATTGTGATGGGTTGTCTAATACAGCGACTTCTTATCTGAGATTTGCTAAATGTCACTTGGTATTCAGCATTCCATAAAGGAGAGTTATCTGAGTCAGAACTATGATGATTTGCTTAATTTCTGAAAACTTTTGCTTGTCCATAGATCAGAAATACAGAAAGTAAGGACCAATCATATACATCTGAGAAGTGGGCCTATAAGAAATGTTAATCTCCAGCATGCAGTAATGTTAGCATAATCGTGTCCCCCCTCCCTTACTCCCGCCTCTGGGAAATACATATAGAAAACGTTTATCTCCAGCAGGCAGTATTCTCATCCAGGACTTGTCAGAAAAGAGGACTTGCACGTGCTATTCAAATACTATGTTGTTAATTATAATTGACAAGCATGAATATTTTTGAGAAACTTGATTGGGTACTGTCCGAAATTTATGACTGTGTACATGACTTCTTTCTCGCCGTATACTATGTATGCTTTTTCTAAAATGTCTTTTAGTTGTAGTGAATGTTGTTGACTAATGGCAGTTTCGGGTCATAATCCAAATTTTGGCAGCCTGAACGTGTAATATATCAATGACGATCTTATTGTTAGTGATCTGAATAGTAATAATGGTGACAAATTGATAACACGTTCTTCTGATATATAGCTTGAGCTGAAGAATAATTTATTTATGTGGCTTGTCACCTGACTCCTTGACCACTAACTCTGTTGCAGTTATAGAAAGGTTTGAAGAGCTTGAGGGCCGGAATCCTGGAGAAACTTCTGCTGATGACCTTCAAAATGTTCAGAAGTTGAGAAAGGAACTCTGTGAGGCACATGTATATCCCCGGAATCTGATATGCTCTTGTATATAAGTTTCATTCCTTTCCTCTAGGTTGCTAACCTATATTTCCTCTTGATTACAGTGCTTAAACGAATCTCAGATCCCAGATTCTCTTCTGCAAAGATTGATAGCAAGTAGAAGCGAATTTCCTCCGGTCTGTGCAATCATGGGAGGAATTCTTGGACAGGTAATTATGCCACTGTTGTGTTGACTAAAACTTTTGGACTTCTTTACTAATGTGTTGTAATTCTCTTCCTTTGCAGGAGGTGATAAAAGCAATATCTGGCAAAGGAGATCCTCTTAAGAACTTTTTCTTCTTTGATGCCATGGATGGTAAAGGAATAATAGAAGATATATCGAATGTCAACAGCTGAGGATGGTCTGACTTAATGATAGAAACCGTCTTTTAAGGAAAGCTGACCTTTCTGGGGTATCTTTTAGGTAAACCATATGACTAATGACAGCTAAACTTGTGGACATTCATTCAACTTAGAGTTCTGATTAGCAAAATTTATGATGTTTTTGACACTTGGGACCAACAGTTGAGGGTTCGCGTTGGCTAATATTCTGAAACATGCGGATATTGTCTCATTTTCAGTTGTCACTATTCTCTCGAGATCTCTAGGCATGCTAAGTTACTTTCCTCATGCTGCCTTCATGGCCTAAGTTGTTCTGAACTGCATGTTTTTTATACCAATCTTTCACTCAAACCCTTCTAATTATTAGTTGTACATGATCTCTTCTGCCAGTCATTGATTTGAGAATCACCAAAAGGAAAATAAAAATAAAATGGTTCAACAAATTTGACATAATTTTATATTAGCATCATGGAATGAGACATGTTATAACATCACCATTATGTATATTCTTAATAAACGACTTATTCAGCGTACTCGAGTTTCCACCGAGTAAAACTGACTCTTGCAATTTATGTCGAAGAGTAATTTTTCTGATGATATTGTTGGAAGTTCCAAGTTTTAAAGTATGCTATTACTAGTTTTGAAAGCGATGTTATTAGAGAGTTAAACAAACGATTGGCTTGCCGAAGTGTCAAATTTTACACGAGAGAAAAGACTACAAAAACAGAAGAATTTTAAAATGTTGAAGGAGAGATCTACGAGAGAAAAGAATACTGAAACAGATAATTTAAAGTAATCCAAAAATGAAACTGCTTTCGGATAACAGAATGGACAGCCGACGAATAAATGTTGAAACTTGGTAGCGTTACCGGTGCCCTTTGGTTTGTAGCATCGTTTACAACAACCACAAATCCTAGAGTGGGCTCGGGGAAGGTTAATGCATATGCAGACCTTACCCCTGCCTAGTGAAAAAATAGAGAAGTTATTTCCGAAGATTAATCTAAGAATACGAGAGTACAAGATTAATACTACCTACTGGTATGGCATAGGAATACATTCGACTAGTCACTAATGTTCTGCCGTGATTTTCGACGTCCACACCTTTATCGTTAAATAATGATCATGTTATGACGGAGAACGAAACCGGAAACCCATAGTTAATGTAAACCTCGTTTGCAAAATTATAGTATCTAATCAGTGGCGAACCCGAAATTTTACACAAGTGGTTCAACTTAAAACGACGTTAACCAACGATAGGGGTTGTACTGATAAGCGGGATTTGTCCGGTGCTTTTTTTTGTTTGGGTTCATAAGGGTATCTTTAAAAAATGAATAATTAAATAATAAACAAAAGAGTTCAAAAAACAAATAGGGCACAAAACTTAAAACATTTAACAAAAACCAATTACTTTAACTAAAAATGTTAACAGTTACTTAGTTTTACATTTTTATTTAAACTTTAAAAAAAAATTCTATTTACTCAATTTACATTTTAGAGTTTTATTAAACTCTAATAAATTAAAAATAACAAATTTATTAATTTACAAAAATAATAGGACAACAGAAAATAAAGAGTTATAACTTAAAATAAACTAGTAACTATAAGAGAAGATAGCTTATAAAGTGAACTAACAATTTAAATTATAAAGTGAACTAACAATTTAATTGTAATAAAAATAAACAATTTAGGATAACCTAGTTTAATATGAACTAACACATTACAAATAATTTCAAGGTATGCACTTGCATATTTTAGCAAAAACTACTGTAAGATTTCATCTATTGAAGTTAAATAGACCGTAGATTAATTCTTATTGGATTTCATTAGAAGATCATATAGAAAATAAAATAGAGATAAAAGAAAATAAAAACACACTTAAGGGAATAAAGTAGCTGGCTATTCATTTTTAAAAAGAATTACCTAACAATGCAAGCTATTTATTAGGCCCTTTTGTCACGTCCTTAGTTGTTAACTAAGTACACGTGCTGCACTTGACAATTTTCTCACGTTCTTGGTATGCCAAGTCAGCCTTACTACACTCAAGATCGCTAAGAGAGTGGTAGAAATAGCACAAGAGAATTGTTAAAGGAAGCTTTGTATTAGAGAAAACTTGAATTGTTTTCTTGATGAATTACAAATGAATGGCCTCCTTTATATACTAGTCTCCTAGGGGTTAGTGTGCAAATATTAATTATTATACAAGTCCTTAATATTTACAAGATAAGGGCTTTCTCTAGAATTCTATACAAGCCTAGAAGATTCCAAGGACTTTCCTAGCAAATCCATAAACATCTAGGATCTTCCAAAGGAAATGTCCATACTTCTCTAGAATCTTCTCACAAATGCAAGCATTCCTCCTATGTAAGCTTCCACATGGCATTAATATATGCCAAATGGCGCTTATGTGGCATGATGACATGGCGAGTCATCACACTTTGGCATTAAAGGGACATGCACGTGCACTTAAGATGCACACAGGAACAAAACTAAAAACGCTACCATCAGATTTCGAACCCGTGACACTTCAGTTAACCTCGAACCCGCTAGACCACTTTTTCAACTGTATAGAGTGGGTTCAAATAAATCTCATAATCTCATTTTACGGAATTTAACCTATGTAAAATATCAAAATTTTCAAGGAAGCGAATTTATTTGAATCCTTTTCACCTTATGTGGGTCCGCCCCTGTATCTAATATGCTTTATAAATGGTTTGACGGAGGGCAAATCATAGATCTACTATGGTAGGTTTTTTCTTTTTTTTTTAATTATCTTATTTCCGGTTAAGAGAGCTTGAATCACTCCAAGAGAAACCACCAAGAAAAAGTTGAATGCAAATAGGAACCTCCAACCTAAGAAGCTGACTTAAGAGAATGCACGAAAACCTGATTAGTAGCATTTATTCAAGCTTTCTTCGAATCAGACTCAAATCAATGTTGAATACAAGAAGAATGTGTGTAATTTACTGTCCAGAATGCCTTAAAATTTAACACGACTTCATTGTCTGTAACATATCCACGGTTATTAACATTTTAAGCAGCAAAAAGGATTATGATTAAATATTTGTTATTACATCCTAAGAAGTACGAAGCATATATAATGAATCACTGGATGAAGCTTTCTTTTTCTTTTTCCCTGCGACGTTTCCAAAATGATAAGTTGGTAAAGTGCGAATATGGGACATGATTAGGATGCATATCGATCTGTTCGGTAATAATCAATAATCAGCAAAGTTTAATACCAATTTTTCTAATAGTTTATGCTTAAAAAAGATATAAGTTGTTTCTGTGCGTATGACATAAACAAGTTGTATTAAATAACAGTTTTAGACAACCAAATACCAAAAACAAAAATTACAAAAAAATTTAACAAAAGTTATACTCCATACAAAATAGTCTTAGGGTATCATAATCATTTTCTGTGTCCCAACTTAGACACTACAAACAATGTTAATTGATACATTTAACTTTACTACACTAGAACATAAAAAACTTATCCAACTAAAAAGTTCTCTTCACATCCTAAATTACGTGGTGTTATTGTTCCATGATATGCTAAGAATCATACTCCTATATAGTTTCTTGAAAAGGAAAAATTTAATTGTTATGGTACAAGAACAATTTTCCTCATATTTCATGTTACGTTTAAGCTACAAATTTCATATCAGAATGCCAGACTAAGTTTACGTACCATTATAATCCATACAATCTCAAATGTTATCCCAATATTTGTGTTATGCCAAATGATGACGTTCTATTTAGGTAAATATCATCTACAATATTAACATCAAACTACATTAACAACATTCCCAGTGAAATATCACAAGTGGGGTCTGCTGCTGAGGATAATGTATAGGTAAACCTTACCCCTACATTGTGGAGGTGGATAAGTTGTTTCTGATAGACCCGTGGCTCAAGAAAAGCATAATCACAGCAGTCATAAAAACGAAATATGGTAGTATAGAAGCCATGGAAAAAGAAACAGCAGCAACAACAAGAAAATAAGATAACCGAAACACAAAATAATAGACGGTGATAGAAATCAAAAAATAAGAAAATACAGAAGTGATACTAATATTAGNAAGGTGGATAAGTTGTTTCTGATAGACCCGTGGCTCAAGAAAAGCATAATCACAGCAGTCATGAAAACGAAATATGGTAGTATAGAAGCCATGGAAAAAGAAACAGCAGCAACAACAATAAAATAAGATAACCGAAACACAAAATAATAGACGGTGATAGAAATCAAAAAATAAGAAAATAC
>AWOL01S0431130.1:0-19984 GCA_000715115.1 Nicotiana otophora
TAGACGCAGTGGCATTCTTGGGTCATGTAGTATTGAGTGATGGGATCAAGTTGGATCTGAAGAAGGTGGAAGCAGTGCAGAATTGACCTAGACTGTCATCGGCTATGGAGATCCAAAGTTTTCTTGGTTTGGTAGGGTATTACCGTTGATTTGTAGAGGGTTTCTCATCTATTGCAGCACCTATGACCAGGCTGACCCAGAAGGGTGCTCCGTTCAGGTGGACAAGGGAGTGTGAGGAGAGCTTTCANTCAAGACGGCTTTGACTACAGCCCAGTATTGGTATTGCTTACAGGTTCGTGGACTTATACTATATATTGTGATGCGACGCAGATTGGTCTCGGTGCGGTGTTGATGCAGGACAGTAGGGTGATTGCCCTTGTATGATCTACACCGATCACCGGAGTTTGCAGTATCTATTTAAACAGAAGGATCTTAACTTGCATGAGCGGAGGTGGTTGGAGCTGCATAAGGATTATGATATCACCATTTTATATCATCCAGGGAAGGCCAATGTGGTGGCCAATGCTTTGAGTCACCGGGTAGAGAGTTTGGGGAGTTCAGCATATCTACCAATAGCAGAGAGGCCATTGGCATTGGATGTACAGGCCTTAGCCATCCAGTTTGTGAGATTGGATATTTTTTAGCCGAGTTGAGTGTTGGCTTGTGTAGTCTCTCGTTCTTCTCTTTATGATCGTATCAGGGAGCGTAAGTATGATGACCCACATCTGCTTGTCCTTAAGGACACGGTCCAGCACAGTGATGCTAAGGAGGTCACTATTGGAGATGATGGTGCGACAAGGACACGGCAGGATATATGTGCCCAATGTAGATGGTCTGCGTGATTTGATTCTTTAGTAGGATCACAGTTCGATGTACTTCATTCACCCTGGGTGCCGCGAAGATGTATCAGGACTTGAGGCAGCATTACTGGTGGAGGATAATGAAGAAGGACATAGTGAAGTATGTAGCTCGGTGTCTAAATTGCCAGCAGGTGAAGTATGAGCATCATCGACCAGGTGGGTTGCTTCATAAGTTAGAGATTCCGGAGTGGAAATAGGAACAGATCACTATGGATTTTGTTGTTGGGATTCCACGGACTCAGCGGAAGTTTGATATAGTTTGGGTGATTGTGGATAGGCTGACCAAGTCAGCTCATTTCATTTTTGTGATGACTACCTATTCTTTCGAGCAGTTGGCTCGAATTTATATCCGCGAGATTGTCATGCTTCATGGCAAAAAAGTATCTATTATCTATGATCGGGGTACACAGTTTATATCATAGTTCTAGAGGGTTGTACAGTAGGAGTTGGGTACTCGGGTTGAGTTGAGCACAACATTTCAACCTCAGATGGATGGACAGTCCGAGCGCACTATTCAAATACTGGAGGATAAGCTTTGTGCCTGTGTGATAGATTTTGGGGGTGCTTGGTACCAGTTCTTTCCACTTGCGGAGTTTTCTTTCAATAATAGTTATAAGTCGAGCATTCAGATAGGACTGCATGAGGCCTTATATGGGAGGCAGTACCGGTCTCCAGTGGGTTGGTTTGAGCCGGGTGAGGCTAGGATATTGGGTACAGACTTGGTTCAGGATGCATTGGAGAAAGTTAAATTGATTTAGGATCGACTTCGTACAGCCCAGGCCAGACGGTATGTTGAAAGTGGGATGCAATGGATAGTACTACATATTAGAGCATAACCTAATCAGAAAGTACAAAAGCATTTATCATGTTTTATGGTCATCAGTTTATCTGAGTTACCAGTTATACAATCTTTCAGTTACAGGTTTATGGTTATTCAATACGCTGGAATTCAATTATATGTTTACCAGATATCCCATTTTCAGTGTACCAAAATTCTGGTGACTTGTGAGTATATAGTGATGCATATGGGTGGTAAAAGAAAATGTAAGTAACTGGGGTTATATCAAAATCTTCGCATGTTTTAGGTACGGATTAAGACCCAAGACTCGCCAGATGGTGCAGGAAGTGATTTATCAGATAATGATAGACTCTGAAGGATAAGTTTGTGCATGATAGTGTATTTGTATGTGTTTTACCTCTAAAAATAATTTCATTTTTTAAATTTTTGAAAATGGAGCTACGGGTTGGATGATGAAAGTTCAGATGTCAGAACCCACAATGTAACAGGTTAAGAATTTAAATGCAGCAGGCATATAGATTTGGACAGAAAAAAGGGCCTAAGGGAAAAATACCTAGGAGTCAGAAACATTGGTCATTACCAACGATGTGTTTGTTTTTATACGACTCATGTATATGAATAAGAAGACATGATGTATGAAATGAGAACCAAGAGCAGCCGATATTTAATTTCAGGGAATGATTTTAAGTTGTTCAAATTTATTCATCTTAGAACTAGAAAGTACCATGTTAGTAAGTTACTATAAGAAGCAGCTATTATTGTGAGATAAAAGATATGATCGTTTCCCCTTAAGTTATGTGACTAAATGTTTAATACAGATGTTTATGGTCTGATATGATTTTGAAGTGTATAGAAAGTTTGGGGTTTGATATTCCATTTTCATTTAAGACAGATGAAATTTAACTAAGTGCGATCCATGTACATAGTTCAATCAAAAGATAGTATGCGACCGTAGAATATGGTCGGATGGTAAGGGAAGTTAGAAATAATCTTATGATTCACTTTAGTTATCCAAAGGTGAACAAGAAAACATGATTCTAGCAGGTGGTTAGTAAAAGAATAGTAAGTAAGTTTTGAGTTGATACAATGAATTAGCAATTTCAACAGAGCCAGTAGAGGTACAATTTGATTCACTTATCTAGGTTAACTCTAGTGAGTGGATGACAGTGTGAAATATCGAACATCTATTAGAACCCAAAGAGTTTAAGTTAAACCTGAAGTACAGTGACAGTGGAAAAACAATCAGCTAGCAGTAAGAGTGCAAACTACAAAAGAATAGCCTTTAAGAGTTATCGAAAAGAGGTTTCCCCAAGATTGACAGAGTGAGCAGAGTTAAATCATTAAGATTGTATAATATAGTTGTGAATACATTACTCATTAAGATTGTATAATATAGTTGTGAATACATTAGCTTTTTCTTTATGTAAGTAATCTAGTTTTTCCTAGTAAGGAAGATTGCTCATAAGTAAGTCGTAAGATGAGTCGTCATTGATGTAAACTGCAAAGAATTACAGAAGATAAGGAAAGATTTTCAGATCCCAACAAAAGAGAAGGATCTAAAAGTACAAAACCTTAACCTTTGGTCTAGGGTGGGGATGTGAAATCGTTAGTAAGTCTAGTTGGAGATCTGAAACTCGTATAGTTAGCATGGGATATGATTCACGAGGGTAGTGCCATTGCACGAGACTCTAACCTTCGGAGTATAGACTTAGCTCACAACAATTCTATAAGTGTTTTCAGGAAGTATCTTAAAATGATAATCAAGTATGGGAATTATAGCTCATGATTGAGGCAGACAATATATCTATAATGGAAGAATTTCACCGCTTAGCCAAGCTACGAGTTCGACTTTCGTACACCGAAGATGGTGGAGTTGTTATCCAAAAAGGGACTTGTTCCTTCTTAGTAGCTGAAGTGAAAGAGATATAGATTGATGATCCCTACTGGTTACAGCTTAAAGAGTGGATTCACAAGCATAAGATGATGGCTTTTGACCAAGTGGGAGATGATGGTACTTTGAGGTACCAAGGCAGACTATGCGTTCAAGACATAGATGGGCTCAAAGAGCGGATTATGCCTGAAGCCCAGAATTTCAGGTATTCTATTTACTCAGGTTCCACAAAGATGTATCATGATCTTAAGGAGATTCATTAATGGAACGACATGAAAAAGAACGTCGGACACTTTATGACCAAGTGTCCCAATTGTCAGAAAGTGAAAGTCGGGCAGCAGAAAGCCTAGTATTTTACTATATAATACATATACTTTTGAGTGGAGATGGTAAATATGGAATCTATAACAGGATTATCTTGCTCATTTTGAAAGCATGATTTGATTGGGTGATTGTAAATTAACTTACCAAGTCAGCACACTTCTTGCTAGTAAACACTGCTGATTCAGCAGAAGATTATGCCAAGTTGTACATTCAGGAAATCATCTGATTGCATGGGACTCCGTTGTCCTCATTTCGGACCATGGTGCTCTGTTTAAAATGAACTTTTAGAAGCTCTTTCAGAAAAGATTCGGCACAAGTTTTTCATCGTCCAAAAGATGGCCAGGCAGAGCGCATTATTCAGACACTTGAGGATATGTCCTTAATATTAAAGGTAATTGGGACGATCACATACCATTCATTATGTTTTATTATAATAAAAATTACCATTATAGTATTAAGATGGCACCGTATGAAGCTTTGTATGGGCAAAGGTGTAGATCACCAATTGGTTGGTTCAAAGTTGGTGAAGCAAAGTTGTTGGGACAAAATTTGGTCTATCAAGCTATGGATAAATTCAAGTTGATTCAAGAGCATTTGAAAATGGCTCATAGTCGCCAAAAGTCATATTCGGATGTGTGGCATAGAGAACTAGAGTTTCAAGTTGATGATTTGGGTTTTTCTAAAAGTTTTGCCTATGTAAGGTGTTATAACAGTTGGGAAGGAAGGAAATCTCAGTCCCACAAACATCGAGCCTATAGGATTCTATGAAGGATAAGCCAATTAGCTTATGAGTTAGAGTTGACACCAGAATTTACACCTGTACAACCAGTATTTCACGTGTCATGTGACATTTAAGTTTCCAGTACTCAGATACTCATGTCTATTCAGTACTCATATCAGTAAAATACTCATATACTCATGTCAGTCCAGTACTCAAATATTCATGCCAGCTTAGTACTCAAATATTGATGTCAGTTTAGTACTCAAATATTCGTGCCAGTTCAATATTCATATATCCATGTTAGTTCAGTATTCACGTATCCAGGAAAGACTAATATTCACATATACATTTTATCTTATGCGCATTATGATGCCCCATGAAGACTTGTGTTATTCCATGATAGATGGCGGGTGTTTTGGAAAACTGTTGAAGGTAATTAACCCTTTCAATCGATACCTTATATTATAATATCCATGTCATTCAATATTTAGTCAGTTCAGTATTCAATCAATTCAGTAGTCATTTAGTTCAGTATTCGCATGTCTCCATCAGACCCGTTTAAGGTCCAGAGTTAGTCATAGTTACAACCAGGACAATCATTCGAGGACGAATGATCCCAAAGGGGAGATAATGTAACACCCCATAAATTCGGTATAGGTATGAATGTGTTAAATGACTAGTAATATAATATTTTGGACATGTGAAGTTCTATTGGTATGAGTATGGGTGGAAATAGTTATTTTAGAATCAAAACGGAGAGTGAGGTGTATAAGATTCGATAAAATCGATACATTTACAAAAGGTTTGTCTAGCAGTAGGTTGTAGTGAAAACCTGTAAGGAATTTGGGAAAACTCAAAACACGAAAGTTGTAGCCCGTTGAAATAACTTTTCAATGATATACTGTGGAGTCCAAACAGATTTCTGTGAAAAACGTTATGTATATTTTACAGAGCAATGAGCAATACGCGCGCCAGGTGTGCGCCCAGATGGTCACGTGCGCTGCCGCGCACTTGTGGCAGTGTTACTATCTTTCACGGTTAGGCCTTCAGGCGCATGGGAGTACACCCGGTGGGTCATTTTTAAATCCCTACTTCGTCCCCCACACCCCCAAAACACAAAAAAACATGCTTTAGAAAGGAAAGCTCTCAAGAACCTAACTCCTCAAGGTCCCTCCACCATCCAAGGTAATTTATAATGGTGATTCTAAGTTAATTTCAATTCTTCAAATGAAAAATGTTATGTATCTCTGTAGTCCTTTGAAACAACTTTTCAATAATATATTGTGGAGCCCGAACGGATCTCTGTGAAAAATGTTAGGTATATTTTACAGAGCAATGCGCAATACACGCGCCAGGTGCGCGCCCAGATGGTCCAGTGCGCGGCCGTGCACTTGTGGCAGTGTTACTATCTTTCACGGTTAGGCCTTCAGGTGCATGGGAGCACACCCGGGGGGTCATATTTAAAGCCCTACTCTGTCTCCCACATCCCCAAAACACAAACAAACATGCTGTAGAAAGGGAAGCTCTTAAGAATTTAACTCCTCAAGGTCCCTCCACCATCTAAGGTAATTTATAATGGTGATTCTAAGTTAATATCAATTCTTCAATATCTTAGTAACATGTATAAACCCTTCAAATCATTAGATATTGGACTGAGATGGCATTGTTTAGAGAAGAAATCCTAGAACTTGAATTCAAGAGGATTGATCGTCAAAAAGGTTATATATTCACCCTCTACTTGCGTATAGTATTGGATTAATGCCTATAGACTCTAGTTCATGAGATATGAGTGGATAGATTTGATAGAAAAGCATGAACGGTTATGGATTTGGGTTGTTGGTTGTTGATTATTGATTAAGGATGTTGTTTATCATATGGGTGATGAACAATGATATTGATTATAACAATTTGAGGTTTTAGAATTTATCTAGGAGCAAAAGAATGGGTAGTTGGGTATAGAAACACCATTAATGAGGGCTATGAAACTTTATACCCACCAAATGTTTGATAAAATGCCTAACTGACCAAAACATGAGTATTATTGCTAATATGAAATCCCTTTGACTTGTATTGATATAGATTAAAGTTGAAAGGGTTGGCGAATGTTGTATTATGCTCAAGAGAAGGAAAATAAGGTATGTTAGGCTAACTCTCTATGTTTGGGAATGTTAATAATTCTCCCTACGCTACATTTCTTTTACGATGTTACTAATTACCTCAGAAATATAGTTAACCCTAGTTCCTTGAATAGTTGCAGAACTGCTATTCTCTAGCTTTGTAACTCGTTCATGAATTTCATTCTGAATGTTGTCAAATCAATGCATAATCTATATAGACATGTTTTTTACGCCCATGAGTCTCAGTCTAGATTACTCAGCATGTCATAAACAGTTGAAATTTCAGTTTTCAAAATTAGTTCATGAATTCATGTCTCAGTCTAGTTCTATTCAGCCTTCAAGTATCATGTAACACAGTATGGTTCAATATTTCAGTATCATGTATTTTAGTATGATTCTCAGTTCCTGATTTTTAATCTCTGAATGTTGAACACTTGTATTTGGACCCGAGGCAACAGTTTATGCTTTATGCATGTTTGGGCCTGAGGCCGTAGTTTATGCTTTATGTATACTTGGGCATGAAGCCGTAGTTAATGCTTTATGCATCTTTGAGCCTAAGGCCGCAGTTATGTATACGTATACTTGGGCCCAAGGCCTCAATTTGTGCACACATATATTAGGCCTGAGGCCGCAGTTTAATATACAGATAAGCAGGTTGTTCATCATTCAGAAGAGGGAGTATTATCCTTACTTCCTTTGTTCAAATCAGTTATTAGTTATCATTTCAGTAATCAGTCATCAGTTAACATTTTAATTATCATTTATCAGTTATTATTTCAATTTCAGTTTCAGCAGTTATCATTTCAGTTATCAGTTCTCAGTTATCAGCTCAGTTTTAGTTTTAGTATTTACAGTTCTTCCTTTCAGTTGCTTTACATACTAGTGCAATTCAAATGAGTACTGACGTCCCTTTTTCCCTGGGCCTGTATCTCACGATGCAGGTAATGATTTACAGGTTGACGATTAGGAGTGCTAGAATTGTCATACCAGCTATTTGGTAATCCCCAATTCTTTCGGGGCATTACTGTTATCTTACAGTCTTCAGTATTTTCAGACAGTCAGTATTTTTAGTACTTTATTAGAGGCTTCATAGACTAGAGTAACAGTTAGATAAAGTCGCGGGCTTTTCATGTTAAGATATGTTGACTATAACTATATGTTTCGGAATTGTATTAGTATTTCCTCACTTTGATGTTTATCATCCAGACTTTCAGTATATCAGCATATGTTAGTTTATCTTCCGCATTTAGTATGTTATGATATCACATGTTAATTCAACGAGCCAGTTGGTTCGCTCTGTCGCATGTAGTCAGGCACCAGGTGTCGCGTTATGTCTAGGCCCAGGTTCGGGGTGTGACAACCTGTTATTGGTATTGTTTGCAGATCTCGTATTTGTGAGGTCTGGATCGCAGTTGCGAGCTCGCATTTGCGGTAAATACATCGGATTTGCAAAATTGGGCTAGTGGGAAGGATCTTCGCATTTACAAAGCATTGTTCGCATTTGCGAACTCTGTGTTTTTGCTTTTGCGACTGGGAGCTGGGAACAGGCAGCTTCGCAAATGCGAAGCTATGCTCGCTTTTGCAATTGGGGGGGGTTGCATTTGCGAGAATTTCGTCGCATTTGAGACTTAAATAGGCCTAATGCACTGATCGTATTTGCGATCAGTGTGTCGCAATTGCGGACATCGCATTTGCGAACTAGAGTTCGCAAATGCGACATCTGCAGCTAGTAAAAGAGGAGGAAATCGGGACTTAGCTCATTTTACACCATTTTTCAACCCTAAACTCTATAAAGATGATTTCTGAAGAGGATTTTATTCTCAAATATTGGTAAACATCTTTAACTAATTTTCAATCAATTTCAACTACTTTTCATGACTTTAACAAAAATCTAAGAATTTCATGGTAGAAATTAGAGGTTTTGGGTAGAATTTGGAGATTTTTTAAAATGGGGATTTAGACCTCAAATTGAAGTCGGATTTTTTGATAAAAATTACAAATTAGGGCTCAGGGGTTAATGAGTAACCGGGTTTTTGTCTGAATCTCAAGTTTTGACCAAGTGGGTATGGGGTTGACGTTTTTTGACTTTTGAGAGTTTGGCCAAGATTGACTCTTTATTGATTGGGGATGTTTTCTTTAGCATTATTTGACTTCGTTAGATGATAATTAACAAGGTTTTGATCGTTTTAAGGATTATTAGTACGGAAGAAGGTATTGGATTGTGGAAATTATCCCAAACTGAGATAAGTGTCTTCCCTAGCTTTGTTGAGGGAATTATTCCTAACAAATTGACATTTTTTGCCACATGCGGGGGTGATGCATATATGAGGTGACGAGCAAATATGTATGTGCTAGGGTTAATCATGCTTGAGGGTAGATTATACGATTCTTTGTGCCTTGTTGGAATATTTGACTTTCTTGCTTCATGTTTTACTTGATTTTATTTTAATAGGAATATGAAGTTCATATCTAGAAACCATGATTTAGCTTATTATAACTTGATTAAAGTCTGACGGAATTTTTGTGAAACTGTTGATATGCTAAATTTGGTCATCACTATACCTAATCACAAATACATCGCTATGATTGTTATTCTTGAGATATATTGGAGTTGAAGATCGCTTTTGAGATTTTTTAAGATATTTGAACTATAAGGTTCTTGAGGTTTATAGAATTGTTATTGGCTTGAGAGCTGTGATTGTTGTTTATTTAAGGTGTTTTCTTAACCACTCCTTTTGATGTTGTTCATGTTGCCTACCTTTCTTGTTATTGACATACGTATGCTTTGTGAGGAAGAGTGTAAAGCACGAAAGGAGATGTCGTGCCATTATATGTACATTATCATGTGAGAAAGAGTGTAAAGCACGAAGGGTGATGCCATGCCATTTTATATACATCATTACGGACGAAGGATTATGCCATGCTATTTCATTTACATTATCATGTGAGGACGAGATTAAAAGCATGAAGGGTGATGTCGTGTAATTATTTTTATATTATCATGTGTTCATGGCACGAAGGGTATTTTTGTGCAGGCGAGGATGAGAGACATGTATTATATTGTGATATCTTTTCCTTGTGTATACGCTTATGCCTTTATCTTGAGTTGTTACTGTTGCATCCATGTTTTCTATGTGGCTTGTCGTTGTTGTTCCGTATTTGTCCTCTACCTTAATTGTTGATGTACTATTCATGCCTTCTATCTGTTTAACTTATTGAGAGAAACTAAGGGTCCACCAAACTATATAGAGAACCAGGTTCTCTAATAGTTCCCACATAACACACACATAAAGAAGCTAGTAAATAACATAATAGAGCTTTACATGGAAAACTCCCAACTCACGGAAGTAAAAACCACAACCTACACTCGTAGGATTTAACCTTCACTACTGAGCAAACCTCAGATTACAAACTATTGCAACCTAGGAATTAACCTTTTAATCTCCCACTAACTTGTAATAACTCTATTATAAGCACCTTTGTAGTAACTCTATTACAAAGCTTACAACTCGACTAACTCTAGCTAAGACACAAACACAAGGTTTATGGTTTTACAAAAAGTTTCCTACACAATGCTTCTAACTAAGCTAAGTAGGAATTACAAGTAAATCACTTTACCAAAGGTACAACATAACTAAAGACATATTATGACTTAGTGCAGGAAACAGGTCCTTTGTTATGTTGTTCTTTGTTCTTGATGCCTTCAATGTCACTTGCAGGTTGGCAACACACTTGAGAGGAAGGTTGATGAATTCTAGAATGTGCAAGTGTGTTGTTTTTTACTTTGCTTCATGTTAATATTACATAAGTGACATCACTCGAATGATGTAGGCACTACCTCTTGATGTACTAACTATCCACCCTTCACCAACCTTCTCCTCTTCTTTTCTTTCTTACTTTTTGTTAGAGCTGACTCAAGAGCTTCCTTCTTTTGCAGCCTAGTAGTAGGTCTTTTAGGAGTGGTTGTTTTGGGAGTTGCCCTTCCACTCCTAGCACTAACAAAGCTTGTAAGAGCCACATTGTCATAGTATTCTTCATTACCCTCATTCTCTTCCTCGGACAGAGATCTCATCTCAGGATCGATAATGGTCAATGGCTCAGCATAAAAATGAGGAGAGGGAGCGGGATCAGTACTGACCTGGGGTTTTTTTTGAAGAACATGGGGTTTCATCCCAAGTAGGAGCAGAGGGCTCCTCTTGGGCGGATAGATCTGGTCCCTCATGTGGTTCCGTAGTAGTACTTTCAGGTGTCAGATTTTTGACAGGCAACAGTTCCCTACCCTCTTCCTGTAGACTATCACCTTCCCCCTGAGACCCATTGGTTTCAGATACACCTACACAATCACCAACCAAACATTCCTCAACAGCTATTGACAACATATTCTCTGTGGCCTCTTGTTCTTTTAATCCCAAAGTAAACCCAAAGTAACATATTCTCTATGGCCTCTTGTTCTATAGCATTCAAATCGAGACATGGGGTAGTTATCGTTAATTCATCACCAATACGAAGCCATACTTTGTTATGCCTCGAAACTCTCTTCCAAATGCAGACTGGAAACTTCCTGATTTTCTTTTCCCTCTATTGTTTCTCCCTCAGCCATGTTTTCCGGTTAGGCAGAGGGAGAGGTCGTAGCCATAAACCTCTATTTGAAGTTTTGCAACTCCGCTGAGAACCAGAACTTGATTGGGTTGGATATGATGTAGTGGGTTATTGGGAATATTGCTTAGGGTTTGGACTGGGTGGCGTAGGGTAATTAGACTATGTCATTGGTGCTTCAAGAGATGAAGATATAGTGGGGACGATACTGGGGACATTTGATGATTCAATATTCTCAGACATTATGGAGTGTAGTGAGAGTTTATGATCGAAGAGAGTGTTTGGTTGTTGAGAAAAAAGGGAAATATTGGCTATTGATGTGAACAGTTTTGAGAGTGACAGAGTTTGGGTTTATTTATAGGGGTGAGGGACCGGTTGGGAACGGGTATTGAATTTCTGAGTAGACGGGTCATTTTGTAACAGGTAGGACGCTTGGGTTCTAAAAGGGGAAAAAGGAGAAACTGACAATTTAATGACGTGGCATCTTTTTTAGCCGTTTAAAAAGTTGTGCATGAGAGTACAAAGGAAATACTAACCTGTGTCAAAGGAACCAGGTTCTCTGACAGAATTTACAAATGTGAGCCTCATCCTTTTACCAAAGTGCAATACATTAGCTCTTTGTTTGCTCTGTAATCGCTATGCGTGTCTACTTGTAACGGTATAAAAATAAGTTAGACCTTACCAGAAAACACTTTTTAGTTATTTTACCTGAACATTTCTTTCATATCGAGTCATCGAGGGACCGGTTTCTCAACTTGATTTTATCAACCCAAGTGCCAAATGATCCTTTTCAAAGTGCTCTTTGCTTAGTGCTTTGGTGAAGATGTCTGCAATTTGATCTTCTGTACTGCAAAACATCATGTAGATCGGCCCTTTTTCAACATTGTCTTTGAGAAAATGATGTCACACATCAATGTGCTTTATTCTCTTATGCTGAACTGGGTTCTTTGCCATGTTGAAAGCACTGGTGTTATCACACAGTAGTGGCACACAATCAGAAAATATGCCAAAATCCTCTAACTGCTATTTGATCCACAACAATTGAGCACAACAAGAGACAGCTTCCACATACTCAGCTTCTGCAGTTGAAAGAACCGCTGAGTTTTGTTTTCTTATACCCCATGAAATGAGACACGATCCCAGAAACTGTGCCATGCTAGAAGTGCTTTTCCTATCCACCAGATAGCCAGCATAATCAGGGTCAGCATACCTGATCAAGTCAAAGTTGTCTCCTGAGGGGTAGTAGAGAACCAAGTCATGTGTTCCCTTTAGATATCTCAGGATTCTCTTGGCAGCCTTCAGATGAGATTCTTTTGGATTTGATTGAAACCTAGCACATAGTCCCACACTGAACGATATCTGGTCTGCTTATTATGAGATACAAGAGTGACCCAATGATACCTCTGTACATGGTCTCGTTCACAGGGGAACCAGGTTCATCCATGTCCAGTCGAGTGGCAGTGGCAATAGGAGTGTTTTGGGATTTCCATTTCAAATCTCTTCAGAAGCTCTTTGATGTACTTCTGTTGACTTATCATTGTGACTTTAGGAGTTTGCTCGACTTCCGGGCCTAGGAAGAAATTAAATTCCCCCATCATGCTCATTTCAAACTCACTTGCCATGAGCTTTGCAAACTCCTAACACAGAAAATCATTTGTTGCACCAAAGATGATGTCATCAACATAAACTTGCACAATGAGCAGGTTCCTCCCCCGTTTCTTCAGAAATAAGGTTTGTCAATTTTTCCTCTTGTAAAGCCATTTTCTAGGAGAAATTTGGACAACCTTTCATACCATGCCTGAGGAGCGTGCTTCAGCCCATATAAGTCCTTGTCGAGTTTAAAAACATGCTCAGGATGCTCATGACATTCGAAGCTAGGTGGTTGCTTGACAAAGACTTCTTCTTTTAGAAAGCCATTTAGAAATGCACTTTTGACATCCATTTGGAACAATTTGAATTCCATATGAGATGCAAAGGAAATAAGGATTTTGTTGGCGTCCGTTTGAGCAACTGGAGCAAAGGTTTCATCAAGTTTGTTGGCGTCCGTTTGTTCCTTGTTGTGTTCCCAAACTCATCACGTTTGTTTCTAAATACCCACCTTGTTCCTATAACAGTTTTGTCAGCAGGTCGAGGAACCAGGTGCCATACATTGTTCCTCTCAAATTGATGGAGTTCATCTTGCATAGCAGTAATCCAATCAGCATCTTTTAATGTTTCCTTGATATTTTTGGGATCAACTTGAGAGAGAAAGGCTGAGAAGGCAAATGAGTTTCTTGACTTTGATCTAGTTTGAATCCCTAAGTCGAAAGGAGTGATCACATTTTGTAGAGGGTGTGAACTTTTGTGCTTCTATTTAGACACATGAATCTCATTGTGAGAGGGTCCAGGTACTTCTAAATGTGACCCATGGTTGATGTGAGTCCCGTTTCTCAGCTCAGCATCTGGGGTTCCTTGCACAGCATCAACAACTCTATTCTCAGCTTCAGTTGTTGTGATCGAGGAACCAGGTTCCTCTACATCAGCTGGAGATACAGCTGCATCATCATCATTTGATTCCTTGACGTAGCTCATCATGTCAGCCTTTCCATTTGCCATATCAATGACTACACCAGGAACTGTTGACTGCTCTCCATCTTGATCAATCTTATCATGTGAATCTTTCTCATGTAGGTGGTGTGATTCATAAAAGATCACATGTGCTTTCCTTAACACATTGAGTTCTTTTGATGTAGACTTTGTATGCTTTGATTTGTAATGAATAGCCCAGAAAGGTTCCTTCATCACTTTTGGCATCAAATTTTCTAAGAGCTTCCTTACCATTGTTGAGGACAAAATATTTGCAGCCAAATGTTCTCAAATATGTTAGCTTGGAAACAAACACTGGAAAAGTTTCATCCTTAGTTCTGAGGAACAAGGTCCAAGTGAATATAGAATAGTCATCCACTATAACAAAAATGTACTTTTTTCCTCCTCTACTTGGCACCCTCATAGATCCACACAGAATCATATAGAGGAGATCAAGTGGCCTTGAGGTGCTAACCTCCTTTTTGGGCTTGAAAGAAGGGCATGCATCACACACCTTGTGATCTTTGAAACTTGACATCGGCAGGCCACGAACCAAGTCTTTCCTGACCAATCTGTTCAGCAACGTAAATGTTCTTGTATCTTTTTGCCGTCAGGACCACTTCACGAGTCACAAGATTTGTGACTGTGCTAACTTTTGACACAAATTCCACTTTATTTCCTTTGTCGCATATTTGGGAGACACTCAGTAGGATATATTTCAAGCCGTTCACATAGTACACATTTTCAATTAAGTGAGTGAGTGACTTTCCACTTCTTCCTACTCTCAGAATGTATCCCTTTTTGCCATTGCCAAAATACACACTCCCTCCTTGCAGGGCTTTGAGTGAAAGGAAATCATCGATGCTTCTAGTCATGTGCTTAGAAAAGCCACTATCCATGTACCATTTTTGGTTGCTTCCTTTTACTGCTCCCTGCACAAGAGAATCAAGGATTAGACTTAGAAACCCAAACAAGTTTAGGTCCCTTGTAGTGAGGAAATGGGCGAATTAAACTTCTTTTTGTCCAGGCAAGAAATACATGTTTTTAACGGAGGGGCCAGATTCCTTAGCAGTAGTTACCTTTTCAACAAACACCCTATTTTTCTGTTGGGACTGAATTCTAGCCTTATAGTTTTCTTTAAGATGACCAGTCTTGCCACAGTAAGTGCAAAGCCAGTTATCAGGGATGCTAACATACTTACTATGTGGATTGTAGGGAGTCTCTTCCCTTTGGAACCCGACTCCCTGCTTGTTCCCACCATTTCTTGTATACATGGAAGCAATTGTATCAGAGGACCAAGTCCACTTTAGAGATTTTTTGAGGTCATTGTTAACTTGGCCTAGATCTTCTTGAAGTTGTCTGTTTCTTTCAAGTTCAACACTCAGACTAGATTTCACATATTGGAGTTCATTTTCAAGCTTAATGTGTGCCTCACCTGCAACTTCCTTTTCCTTTGGCACAGTCCTAGAACGGTTTCCCCTTTTTAATTCCTCTATTGTTTCTTTAAGGTCCATGACAACTACTAACAAGCCATCTCTCTCATTTTCTACGTTTTCAATATTTTTAATCAGAACACTCTTTTCTTTCATTAGATCCTTGATGGTTTTAGGTCGGCAACTACAACTACCAAATCATCTCTCTCATTTTCTGCCTCTCCTAGCTCTATAGTTAAAGCATTTTTATCGTTTATGAGATTGTGATAAACATCAATTAAAACATTACCCAAAGATATAAGCTTTTTCTGAGAGTAAGACTTCAGATTTCTTTGAACGTCTAGAAAATTTACTCATCATCATCATTATCTTCATCATCGTCAGATTTTTCCATCAGAGCAAAGATAGAATCATAATCAGCTGCTTCACTTTCGACTGCCATCATAGAGGTGTCACCTTGTGCATCATCTTCTCCAGATTCGCTGGAAGAATCTCCCCATGCAGCAAGAG
Source organism: Nicotiana otophora (assembly GCA_000715115.1). Lineage (NCBI taxonomy): Eukaryota > Viridiplantae > Streptophyta > Magnoliopsida > Solanales > Solanaceae > Nicotiana > Nicotiana otophora. Next base: position 15,817 of record AWOL01S0431130.1, read on the forward strand.
CTTGTTTTACAACACTGTCAGCAACTTCTTTTCTTTTAAATCTTTTGTCAGGAACCGGGTTCCTCTTGGCTGCTTTATCTGTGTTATGATTGTACTGATCTTGCTTCAGGAGGGGACAATCCTTGATTAAATGTCCTGGCCTCTCGCGCTTATGACATAAGTCATATCCTCTTGGTTTCCTGGAGCTGACCTTCTTTGGAATACCTCCATTTCTGCGGACCATCTTCTGAAATCTCTTTGTCAAGCCATATCAGCATCCTCACCACTTGATTCATTATTGTCTGTCTTGAGGACCAGGTTCTTCTCCCTTTTGGGCTCTCTTCTCTCATGATCCTTTTTCTTCTTTATTTCATAAGTTTTCAAATTACCAATGAGTTCATCAATGGTTAGCTTTTGTAGATCCTTTACCTCAGTGATAGCATTTACTTTGCTTTCCCAGGAACCAGGTAATACGCTGAGTATTTCCCTGACAAGTTTGTTCCTTGGAAAGATTTCTCCCAGAGAATGGAGCTCATTGATGATAGAGGTGAAACGAGTGTGCATTTCATGAATGGACTCATCGTCCTTCATCCTGAAGAGTTCATACTCAGTGGTTAGCATATCAATCTTTGACAGCTTGACTTGAGTTATCCCTTCTTGTGTTATTTGGAGAGCTTCCCAGATATCCTTAGTAGATTGACAGGTAGAAATCTTGTTGTATTCATCTGGCCCAATGCCACAAACGAGGATTTTCTTCGCTCGAAACTTCTTCTCTATAGCCCTGCGCTCAACATCGTTGTATTCCTTCCAAGACTTGGGAACTGTCACTCCTGGTTCCCCAATGGTTTTCATAAGAACGAAGGGACCATCGCAGATAACATCCCAGAGCTCTGAATCTTCAGCCATGATAAAATCATGCATCCTTGTCTTCTACCATCTGTAGTATTGGCCATTGAAACTTGGTGGTCTGTAGGTGGATTGACCTTCTTCGAAGTTTGGTGGAGCAGCCATGAGGATCCTTTCTAGATGTTAGCCTTATAGAAAGAACCTGCTCTGATACCGATTGAGAGAAACTAAGCGTCCACCAAATTATATAGAGAATTAGGTTCTCTTTTAGTTCCCACAGAACACACACACACACACACATAGCAGTTAGTAAATAACATAATAGAGTTTTACGTGGAAAACTCCCAGCTCACGGGATTAAAAACCACAACCTGCACTCGTAGGATTTAACCTTCACTACTGAGCAAACTTCAGATTATAAACTATTGTAACCTAGGATTTAACCTATTAATCCTTCACTAACTTGATATAAATCTATTACAAGAATCTTTGTAATAACTCTATTACAAAGCTTACAACTCGATTAACTCTAGCCAAGACATAAACACAAGATTTATGGTTTTACAAAAGGTTTCCTACACAATACTTCTTACTAAGATAAGTAAGAATTACAAGTAAATCACTTTAACAAAGGTAAAACACAACTAAAGACATATAATAACTCAATGAAGGAAACGGGTCCTTCGTTATGTCGTTCTTTGTTCTTGACGCCTTCAATGTCACTTGCAGTTTGGCAACACACTTGAGAGGAAGGTTGATGAATTCTGGAATGTGCAAGTGTGTTGTTTTTTCCTTTGCTTCATATTAATATTATATAAGTGACATCACTCAAATGATTTAAGCATGTTTGGTACAAGGGCATTCCCCATAAAGTGACTTGTGCATTGTATGCACTGTTACGTATGTGCTGAGGCACAGTTGCAGCCACTTTACAACTGTGGAGAGTTGACTGGTACAGTCAGCAACGGAATTAATGTCTATCTGTTCCCTCTGTTGTTTCTTTGACTCTGACTGTTGGAACATGTCCCATACTTGAGACTTGTTAATCTTGAGCACTTCAAGGATGTGGAGCAGGTTCCCCATCTGGTTCTTAATATTAAGTTTGTTAGATCATCAAAACATAACAGGACACATCTTATCACTTATCAAGTTTATGCTTTTCTTCTTGTTTGTTATATCTACGTATATGCCTTTTCTCATTTGTTGTACCTTCGTGTAAGCTTTCTGCCATGATAGTTAGTGAAATTTATGATCTCTTATCTTAATTGCTATCATTACTTTTGTGCCTCCCACCTAGTTTGTTACCATTGTCCATATACACTACCTTGTTCGTTATTACTATCTGTGTATTTTTCACTTTGTTGTTACTGTTATTGGCATTTCTTTCACCTGGTTGATACTGTTATACGTATGCTTGGTGATTAAGATATAAACGCACAAAGGGTAGTGTCGTGCCATTTGATTTGACATATATATTTGGTGAGGATGAGATACATGCAATAAGGGTGTTTTCGTGCCATCTGATTTGATATCCTGAGTACATTCCTCATACTATGAGAGTTCGTAGATTTTACTATGTTGTTTGGTGGTTATCACTTTAAGAAGAGGATTGTTTGTGACATGGAGGATATTGACCGTGATTTCTTTTAGTAATCATTTATTGCTTTGCATATCTGTTCTTGTATTCTCCTCTGTATTACTAGTATTGTTTTATTGGAAATATAATTGAGCAGGTCATATTAGTGAGTATCTTTTGACTTAAAAATCTCGTCACTACTTCATCGAGGTTAGTCAAGATACTTACTGAGTACATGGGTCGGTTATACTCATGCTACGCTTCTGCACCTTGTGTGCAGATTTTGGAGTTGCGTAGCCGTGGAGGACGAAACCTAGCATTAGAGATGTATCAATGCACCAGACACAGGCTACCATTTGATCACGTTAGTTTAGGATTTATATTTCTGTTTCTGTAAAATTCAAACAAATGATGTATTTTTTCTCAAACCGAAATTGTAATCTTATTCATAGTCGCTCGCGATTTGTAATACTAGTCCTTGGGAGGTTGTATAGAATTAAGTCATTTATTTCTTGTTATGAATAATCTATTATTTTAGTTATCTTGTTCTATGTTTGGCTTACCTAGCATTAGGGTTAGGTTCCATCACGATCTAGAGGGATTTGGGTCGTGACAAAAAGTCAATCCCAAGTCAACTTAGTCAAATCGTGAAACAACATACCGGATTACCCATAACCTCACAAATCCAATTCTATACTTATATTTCCATTTGATTCCTAGGATTTAAGCTAAATAATTATATTTGTTTTCATTAAATTTCATGTTTTAATGGTTAATCTTCAAGTCGAATTATGTAACATTACCATGAGGGATTTTAGAATCATTACCTTGAAGTCTCATGACGTTCGCATCAACATCCTTCTATTCCCATAGCTAGGTTTGTCAAAAATGGTGAAAATAACATTTTTGTCCAGAAATTGCCATATTTATACTCAGGCATCAATGCGATCGCAGAACACACGTGAAATTGCGAAGATTATGGCATCGACATCCATCACAAACACGACGACCATCTCGCAAACAGAACCACAAGGCGAGGTCAAGAAACTGCCATCACGTACAACATGCCCACGATCGCGAAGGTCAACTAGGGTGACTCTCTGCAAGCACGACTCATCCTTCATGAAAAGCGAACCTGAGTCTTGTAAACTCAATGCGATCAAGACGCTAGACTAGAAACTTCACCAACTGCATTTTAAGTCCGAATTTATTTGGAATATACATGAGTCCCTGGGGGCTAAATCCAAACTATCCCAACAAATCCCAAATTAAAATATTAACTTGTATAAGGGCTCAAAACACAAATGGGAAGTAAATACTCAATATAATGGATTGGGTTGTTATAAAAAATTATAGCGGATCCAAAAAAAGACTTTCTTTATAAAAAGTTAGCCGTAGATGAGTCATAAGGGTTGAAGCCCTATAATATAACTACCGAAGGTGCAACCCAAACTTACCTATTTGAGATGCCATGATGAATCTTCATTGTGGTAACAAAAAATTATCTAGTAATTGGAGAAGTACTATAAGATTTCTTTGTTGTCTTAGTCCTCCGTGAATAATTTTCATTGTACTTAAATGTAATAGACAGGTAAAGCACATCTTCTGAATTATTTTATGCTTTCTTTACACACATCAACTTTGAAGAATCTACCTATTTTAGTATGGTTATAAGGTGGCAACCTATGAGATTAGGCTTTTCTCTAGAGCATTCAAGAAGCAAGATACTAGTAAAAGATCATAAATGTCGTCTGACCCTATTATGAC
>AWOL01S0431159.1:8790-27580 GCA_000715115.1 Nicotiana otophora
ATGAGGTACTGGGTGCTTGTCCACGTCACCTAGGTTGGTTTGTGACATTGCTGACTTCCTTTGATGATGTTTGGCTTGGACATAGGGGTGGGCGTAATACCAACCGAACCAAAACAATCGACCGAACCGATACTTTCGGTTTATACGGTTCGGTTTGTTCGATTTTTTGGTCGGTTTGCAGTTTATATTTTTTAAAAGCTTGATGTTCGTTTCGGTGTTTGGTTTTAGTATTTCAGTTTTTTGGTTAACCAAAAAATCAAAGTTTTTTTTAAGCATGGGTTTTATAGCCTCTGGGCTTATCTTAACTGTTAAATCTAACATGTTAAATATGGTCCCAATTATTTATTAATTGTTAGTGAATGTTGAAGCCCAAACCCAAAATGCCACACTTTTTAGAAGTTCATCGAACCCCAAAGCCACGCTACCCAAAATCATAACCCATAAAGCTAGCTAGTGTACGTTCTAAGGAAATTAAGAGTCAAGAGAATCATAATCCTTTTATTTCCTGGGTTAGTTATCGTTGATATTGAATTCCTATTCCTGGGTTACTTCTCTGCATCTTAGAGTGCATATTTTATTTTTTTTCTAATTACATCTCATGTTATAGTAGGTTACAGTAGGAAAATTTGCAAAGCACATGCATTGATCCTTAGAAAATTTGTAAGAATTAATTATGAGGCTCATTTATTGCTTAAGAAAGAAGTCCAATTTGACAAGCCTAAAACCGAAAATAACCGTACCAAACCGCAAGAAAACCGAACCGCACCGAAAATACTTTGGTTCGGTTTTGGTTATTAAAATTCCAAACCAAAAATCAAAAAACACGAACCAAACTTCTACAAAACCGAACAGAACCAACTAACGTCCACCCCTACTTGGACATGAGCGATTGAAAGGCTAGAGCAAGGTTTTGACGCGATTTGAGGTTGGTGACAAGTCCGAATTAGGTAAGTATCTTGCATAGGCTTGAATTGAGTGTATTTCCTAGTTGGCTATGATGTTTTTTATATGTTGGGGGTGACACATATGCGAGGTGACGAGCGTATATGCGGGTACCGTGGTTATTGATGACTCTGGTAGACCTTAAGCTGTTATATGCCTTGTTTTGCTTTCATGCCTCTCTGATACCAAGTTTTCTCCACTTTTATGACTACATGAGCTATTATTGATGCTAGAAATCATATCTAGAATGTGTTGCTTATCTATTGAGACATGATGGAGCTATTATTGCTATGTTAAGCTTTTGCCTTAGCCGTAGTCATATTTTTCAGTGATGATATTATATATGCGTGTTATATCTCTTTATCTTTGCATTGTTTATATGATATCTCACATGTTGTTAGTGTCCTTGTGTGTGACACGTGTTTATTGAGTTATGGCGCATTAATATATATTCTCTGCGGTATTTGATTAAGATATTGTTAGAGGTGGCATATTGAGACTTGAGGAGATTTATGACTGATCTTGGACCATAGATCCATGTTGACATTGATAGTAGGGTGACACTTGGGTCGAGGCTCCACATTGGGCTGAGTGATATTGATCGTTGACTTTGATTTTATAGCATTTGAGATAGGATCCGCCCCTCTAGAGTCTGGTAATAATCCATGTTACTTTGGTCCATGTGAGTGCCATAAAATGATATGTGCTAAGTTAGGGAATTATGTTAGGCGCACGTATAGTGCTGAGTATGTGTGTGTGGGATGATTCAAAGGAATTATGCCAGGCACTGTGAGAGTGCTGACAGTATGATTCAGGGTTACTTGTGTCAAGCACTACGAATGTGATGAGATTTTATATACTTGATAATTAAACCGTGATGTTCATTTTGTCATATATATTTGACATGCAGGCATAAAGATGAACTTTTCCTCATGCTAATTGATATTTGATGTTTACAGCATAAAATCACAATTTATCTTGATAAATCCTTATCTAAGTGATTTCTGTGAAAAAGTTGATGCCTTGACTAATATAGCTAAAAAACATACCTATTTATCCTCTTATTGTGTTAACGTTTAGCTTGTATTATTTAAGCTACTTTTCCTTATATGCCATTATTCTTTTGCTATTGTTGTTGTTGGGTGTTAAGAGTGAGCATCGGAATTTTCCAACCTCTCCACTGCTTTATCTGTGGTTAGGCTTGCTATTTATTCAGTACATGGGGTCAGTTATACGCATACTGCACTCAGGTGTTGCTGATAGCAGTGGTTGATTGCGAACTTTTTATACAGTTTTATTTGGAGATTTCGAGGTAGCCATGTTCTCCCATTCGCAAGCCTTAAGTCCCCCTCCTTTACGTATTGTTATTACTGTTTAGTCATTCAGACATTATTGTTTTTTTTTTCAAACATTGTATTTAGTACTCCATAGAGCTCATACACTCGGTGACACAAGATTTTAGGTGGTTTTCAGCTATATTATCGTTTTGATTTCAGTTATTTATGTTATTCCGCTATTGAGACTATTTCTAATTGTTGTTGAAGTGTAATTCTGCATATCTGTTGTGGGATATCTTAGCAAGCTGTGTTAGGCATCATCACATTTACGTCCCGACCTCGGTGAGCACGATCGGTGCTCAACCGAGATAACTCGACCGAGCAAGCCTGCTAGATTTCCTTCTACCCAACTCACCCATAAATAAAGAGAATATACACTTCATTAATTTACACCAAGAGGGTTCATGAACAAAACTAATTACATCACCATTAGTTACTTCAAATTATAAAGTCTCGAAATACATATACTTTCGTAGTTTGAAGTGGAACATGTAATACACATATGACATTACTATCTTGACTTTCCCAATACCAATACATAACCCACACCATGTCTACAGATCCTCTAATAGATACAAAGAGTACAATGATAGTACCGGCAAAAAGGCTCTGGCTATACCTCAAAATATAATAAACACAGTATAAAAGATGCACAACCCCGAAATGAAGTGGGGATCACTAAGTCAACTGGGAAGAGAGTGTACCGCTATCACTGGTCAATTCCTTCCGCTGTAGAACCACCTGCATTGTCACACTCCGAACCTGGGGGACGAGACCGGTACCCGGTGCCTCACCTATCCTTGTGTACCAACTTACGACTAAGGGACTCTGAACATATAATGTCACACCTTGGCCATGGGCCACATTGCAAGACAATTTACGAGTGCTGACTAGACATCAATACGAAGTTGGGTCGATAAGACCGTCATAACTACTAATGCTGACAAAACAACAAAATATACATACAATGCCTACAAGCCCAACATACTGCACTAACTGACACGATATGTTGACAAGTCTCTACTGATGGATATACTGTGATCGGGACATGGCCCCGACATACTCATAACATATATACATATATACACAAGATGTATATAAAGCTATAGACCCAGCAACTCCGAAGAGCATGGAGCTTATCAATCAAGTTGAACTCAGGAAACACCTAATGAGGAGGTCTACCCGTCTGTCTGACTGAACCTGCACGCATGAAATGTAGCGCCCACAGAAAAGGGACGTCAGTACGAAATAATGTACCGAGTTTGTAAGGCAATATACTGAAAGCTGAAACTTAACTGATAGTATAATAACTAAAAGTAACTGAGAGTCGAAGATAATCCAATGATATGCTTACCTGCTGATACTGACTCAACTCTCTCAATATAGTAAGTAAAATAACTGTCCGACCCTATAAAGCTCGGTATATATATAACTGCTCTACTGTAGTAGGCTCACTCATAGGCATTCGGCCATACTAAGCTCTGTATCTCAGCCAACTGGGCTCGCTCATAGGGGCTCGACCACAATAGGCTCGGTATATAACTTACCATCTGATCAGAGGTTGCCCAATAGGGGCCTACCCATCGATTATAGCTCGATGGTAATGAAAATATTGTAATACTATATATATATAGGCTTTCTGCTCTCTTGACTTATTAATGGGATTCTACTGGGTTGTTGTTGTTGTTGTTGTTGTTGTTGTTTTTGCTCTCTTGACTGGAAGAAGACAATACTCAATTGAATATGAAGTCCTGATAAGGAGAGTACTGTAATTTATGAGACTAGGATAATGTATATAAATTTGGGAGTATGAACTTCTCTTTATGCCTCGTTATCAAACACATGTAATTCCGAGATCATGCCAAAATGAAGGAAGGTCTTAGTCTTAACGTACCTGAGCCGATTCTCTTGACAATCCCTATAACACACGTCAATTACCACAAATCACATAACAGTTGATCGAAGTAGGGGAAAATCCGTATGATATTCTTGAGAAAGATTGCACCGTACTCCCTTAAAATTGCAAAATCTCATGTTGCTATGGTCCTAAGAAATCTCGTTGGTATTTTTGTTTCAAGAGACTCACGTTACTGCTATATGAACTTTTGTTTCAAGAAATCTGGTTGGATTCACGTTGCTAACGTTGGAATCCTTGTATGAATTGGTTGAAGATGTTATGAAAAAGCCTCACGTTACTTAAGAATGGATGTATGATTCTCATGTTCTTAAGACTTACGATGGCTCTCTTTTAATAAATGGATATGTGACTTTTGTTCTTAAGACTTACCAAATCTCACATCTCTAATCTTGCCACATATATAATGACTTAAGAGTCACAACTCTTGGGGTGGCTTGCTGCCACGTGGGGGAGGGTCTAACCTTATTCAATTCTTTAATTAATAACTCAATAATTCCTTAATTAACTAGGTAATTTCCCATTACCCAATAATTGACCAATACCCACATAATTAAGAATTATCTCAAATTACTTAAAATACTTCTCACGTTTAACACACTTTATACACCTTATAATCATGGTCATGTCGTACCTTGTATGGGACTAGTCCATAAATACGAGGTATTATAGCTTGGACCGTATTTTATCCCAACATTAAGAACAATTAGGAACTTGAAATAGAAAGAATTCGCTCACCGTCAGAACCAACATTCATATGCCACAAAATATGAACCATAGGCTTGCCCGTAGTGTACTACTCCACTAATTGAGTTCATTCAGTCAAGGATCGAGTATGACTTTAATCGGTTGTAATGTAGGCTGCGGGACGGGTGGGATACAATTTGGATATAAAAGTGACTACACCTCCCTAAGCACTTTGATACATACAATTTCATTGTTAAAACCCCACAATTATGTCAAACCAATATTCCACCTTCACATCAGTTTACATTAACTCCCAACTTCTTTAAGCACAGTTACATCAAGAGTTACCACTATCCAGGAATATTTTTCACAACCATACGCAATGTATTTTTTTTTCTTTTCTATTTCAAGTGGCTCTTACTTTTTCAAAACAATGCACCTTTCTTCCTTATTTCATTAGCTCCACTCAAACACCAACCCAATCACCCCACACTTCAACTTTTAAAAAGTTCATACAATTGCAAGTGCTCACGAAAGGTAAATGGTTCAAGTTGATGGTAAATTCAAACAAATGGGTAAGGCTTGTAATGTGGTTACCAAAGAAACATGATTACAGGCTCAACGGGGTTAACTAAGATATAACAATTATGCTAGTAGAAGCATGTAACTGGCTCAACAAAGAAATACCTATATCACTTCCAAGACTAAATAAAACTACTATTTCGCTTTGCAAACACATGGGGAAAGTTCTAGACATCAAATGCAGTGCAATGCAATGAATACACCAAAACCTCATACTTCATGGAACATAACTCACTCCAGATTGACTATCAAGAAACTCTAGTCAAAGCAGTTAAGCCAAGTTAAAATTATACAATCTAAGGTACTTATGCAAGAGTCAAAAACTGAGCCGAAGAGTCACAACTAAAGTACTCATTATTCTAAAGGCATGATAGAGTTAAGAAATATTGCTTTCATTTCAAATCATAGCACAAGGCTTCCTACTCCATACAAAAATAAAAACTAACTATACCCGGTTCAAACAAAAGCATTGGAAAAGAACCGAGGCAAAAAGAAAAATCAAGGGGGAATTAATACACTACCTAACAAAATCAAATCTTTTTGTCTTTTTCTTTCGACTTTAATCCCTCAAGAAACCTGTCGAATGATATCCATTGTCGGGAAAAATCGAAAGTTTTAAATTTTTTATGGTTTTCCAATTTTTTTTTCTATCAAACTACTACCACTAACCAAAAGAACTAAACTTAATATACATACAACATACATACAAATATATCCCCCACCCCATACTTTAACTTGTGTCATGTCCCCATGACACACAATTTAAAAAGCATAAGGCAGAGAAACTTCCCTGAATCGCTAGTCGGGATCTGAGTCAAAGTCGGGCTCCATTCTTCATGCCCGAACTAGTGCACACATCCACGCAGACCACTTCTTCTCAGCGTTCTTGGGGTACATCCCACACTTGTCTTTATCAATCACTGAGACCTTCTCTTTCGAGCTTTTCACTCTCCATTCTACACTCGCAACTAGCTTCTTCTTTCTCACCCCCATCTCCACATTCATCTCGAAAGTCACCGTCTTTTCACCCACTCTAAGCATGAGCTTTCTATCATGTATGTCTAATATTGCTCTGCCCGTCGCTAATAATGGTCTTCTTAAGATAAGGGGGGCCTCTTTGTTCTCCTCCATCTTCACCACAATGAAATCTACAGGAAATACAAACTTATCTACCCGAACTAAGACATCTTCCACTATCCCCTCGGGTATTATAGTTGTTTGGTCTGCCACCTACAAAGATATTGGCACATACCTTATCTCTCCAAGCTCATTCTCCAATTTCTTGTAAATACACAAAGGCATTAAATTAATTGAGGCATCAAAATCACACAAAGACTTATCAAAATTAAGAGTGCCTAACGAGCAAGGTATAGTAAAACTCCCTGGATCTCCACACTTTTGTGGGAGTTTATTTTGCAAGATTGCGCTGCAATGCTCAGTGAGCATGACTACCGATGTCTTCTTGATCTTCCTTTTCTTTGTAAGGATCTCCTTCATGAATTTGGCATAAGCTGGCATTTATGAGAGAACTTCTGTGAATGTCAAGTTTACATTAACCTGTCTCAACATCTCTAAGAATCTCTCAACTACTTGTCCAGCTTTTCTCTATATAACGTTTTAGGAAAAGGTAAAGCAGGAATATGCTCGCTCTCATTAGATTCCTCCCTTCTGAAGTTTCCTCCTTCTTCTTTTTCTCAGCTCCTTTCTTACCTTTCTTTTTATTATCAACTTCATTTTTCAGCTGCTCCTCAATTTCTTTTTCAGGTACAATCTCTGTTTGGACCAGAGTGGGATCTTTCAGCACTTTCCCCCTTCTCAATGTCACAACATTCACTATTTATTTGGGGTTTCTTTCAGTGTCAGCTGGTAGAGTACCTGAGATTCTCTCAGACAATACAATTGCAATTTGCCCTACTTGCTTCACCAAATTTCGCAAACCAGTGCCAAGTTCCTTTATAGCAGCACCATGAGCATCTAGCCTCTCATCCGCCTTGACAATTAAGGACTTCATTAGATCTTCGAACCCAGGCTGAATTGGCTATATAGGTTGGAACTGTGGCCTTGGCTGATTCACAAAACCAGAAGCTCTTTGAAATCTGGGATTATTTTGTTGCCATGCATTTGCAGTATCCCCAGGTGAACGCCACGAAAAATCGGGGTGCTTCTGACCCATTGCATTGAAGTTATAATTCCCAACAGCATTAACTTCCTCGATTGAAGCTTGACAGTTATGAGTAGGGTGTGCTCTTCCACATATGTCACATATTGCATGGGGCTCACTGTGTATCGAGGCTAAAGTCATCTTTCTTATTTCCTTGGTCGTGGCATCAAGTTGTACCTGCACAAATATGTTAGCGTCAATTTGGTGAACACCAATTGATCTTTTTCTTTCAGCACTTTCAGAGAGCCACTGATTTGCGTCTTCAGATAACTCATTTAGAATTGTGACTATCTCCTCTGGAGTCTTCTTCATCAACAGACCTCCAACTGTATTTCTCAATGTCCTACGTGAGGTTGGTGTCAATCCATCCCAACAATCCTAAGGTTGCATCCAGATTTCTATTCCACTAAGCTGACACTTACACACTATCTCTTTAAACCTCTCCCAAGCTTCAAACACAGTTTCAGTCTCGTTCTGACAGAAGTTATGGATTTCTCTTCAAAACTTACCCGTTTTAGCTGATGAGAAATATTTGTCAAGAAATTTTCTGGTCATCTCATCCCATGTTCTAATCGACGGATTAGGAAAGCTTCGAAGGCAGTGCTTTGCATCATCTTTGAGTGTGAAAGGGAATGCTCTCTTAAGTAGACTACATCTTGTGACACACCATTGTATTGAAAGGTGTTCATAAACTCCTCGAAGTACATCAGATGATTGTTTGGATCTTCGTTCATCTTTCCTCTAAAAATGCATCTGTTTTGAAAAGTTGGAGCAACCCTTGCTCCAGCTCAAAATTATTAGCTGCAACTGGAGGTGGTCTCACACTTGATAAGCCTTGGTTGTAGACCGGTCTAGCTTAATTGCCAAGTGGCCTCCCAACACTGGGAGCTATATTTCTTAATTAGTCTACACCCAAAGGTTGATTCTGAACAATTCTCCGAGCCCTTTCCTCCTCAAAGACAAGTTGTGAATTTCGAAGAGTTATCTCCTAAGCATCTCGTGCAACTTTTTCTCTTTGCTGGGCTGCCTCTATTCCAGCCAAATCAACATTATCCTCATGTCCCGCCATAATTTCTTTGGTTGAGGATTGCCCAACCTTCTCTGTATTCTCGGGGAGATTTATTTCCTTCCTGAGTTATCATAGTTGTTTCTTAATTTCTGGTTCGTAAGGTAGCACTTCCTTCCCAGAGGATCGAATCATGCACCAATCTAACTTGTAGCCTGCACACAGTCAAGGAACACCAAACGTTAAAAGAGAAAAATAAAAATAAAAATAAAAATTCCTGAATTAGCACTACAAACTATTTCAAACACTATTGATTGCCAATCCCCAGCAACGACGCCAAAATTGACGAGCGCAAAACACACACTTAAATATGCTCGCTAGTCAAATATAGTAGAATTTACTATCGTATCTATAGTGATTGGAGTTAAACATTATTTTTGTAGTTTATAGCTTGATTGCTATCCAAGATGATCAAAAATTCAGATTGGTGTGATTAAAACTAAAATGAACTAAAAGTCTAGCTATTGGCTAATGACATTCGCAACAAAAGTAAGCAAGGAAGATATCAATGGGAGAAAATAAGGGTTGATTGGATATGTGCAAGATACTTGTTTGGGACATAACTCTAGTTCATTCATTTCTAAGGTTCAAGTGAGTCCCTCAAATTCACTCTACTATTAGTTCGAATGATCAGTAGAAACTCCTCCCTTGATTAAGTTTCAACCTCACAATATGAACTAAGTTAAGCTCAGTGAAGATATGCAAGAATTTGTAGTTGATTGGTTGTAAGAGAACCTCTATAGATTATTGTCCTAACTAGGTCTAAACAACAATTCAACTAGCCTCTTTCTATTACTAAGAAGAATCAATGATTTAAACCAACAATATAATGCAAACACATCACAAGTTACGCCTCTTTCGATTATATAAACATGTGAATATATATGCAACAATTAAAACACCCAAAACTATTCAATACATAAAAACTGGAGTTACTGTCCACAAACAATTCTCAAAACCCCGAGATCCATCAATCCTTTCAAGTTTAAGTTAAAGGAAAACATAAAACTATCAAAACCCCTGTCTTAAGTGAGGAGTGAAGGATGAAATCCTTGTGCGCTTTCTTCTCCCACTTCTCTTCAGCCGCCTTAGGTATAGATTATGTCCAAAGTCCTCAAAACACTATTTTCCATGTATATATACCAAGTAGGGTCGGGCTCAAACAAACACACCTTCTCCTTCACGAAATAGGACTCTTCCCGGACAGGGCGTGCGCGGCCGCGCACCTGGAGACCTGCTCGCGCATTTGGCCACGCATTTTGCACGGTACACTGCCTCACATGCGCGCCCAGTGCGTGCTCGCACCCCTGGGTGACGCACTACCCGTTTGTTTTTTCTCTCTTTGAATGCACTAGTGTCTGTTGATCCCCGAACTCGATCCCAACTTAATATTTGGTCTTTTACTTAGACTTCAAAGCTCCAAAATAGCTTGAATTCATTCCATTACCTCTATATAGCTCGTAATCACTCTTACAAGGCATAAAACATACAATTAATGCAAATTGCTAGCGATTAAGACTCAAACTCAATTAAAGTGCAGTAAATTAGAGTGCAATAAGCGACTAAAACTTGAGATTATAGTCTACCATCAGTGGTTACTAAGCCGCAGGTGTGAGCATCGCACCTAAAGCTTTAGCCCATGGAGAGACTTCTCATTTGCGATCCAAAGCTTCGTAGAAGTGGGCTCGTAAATGCGACAAACTATTCGCATCTGCGACCTCCCTAGATGTAACCCTCCATCACATTAATGACCTATTTTTCTCATATATGGTCTTGCAGGTGCGACCAGAACCTCCACATGCGTGACCATCCCCAGGCGTGAATCCCTTTGCATCTGCGCCCTTCTCACTATAGGTGCGACCATCGCACTTGCGCACCGACCATCGCAGATGTAGTGCATCTGACACCATCAGCTTCAGCCACGTCAATGAGGTCCAAAATGGTCTGAAAACATACTAAAACTCACCTAAGCCCCCCAAGCTCCCATCCAACCATACCTTCAAGTCCGAATACCTTATCCAAACTTATTCCATGTCTCAAAACATAAGCAAAATCAAAAACCACGAATCAAAGGACAAATATATCCCTTAAATCCAAAACTTCTTAACTCCACCAAACATGTTCGAATTATACTTAAACATTCCGAATTACAGCCACACTTTTTACACATGTTCCATTCAACCAAATAAACCTATCTAGAGTCACAAAATACCAATCAGAATTAGAAAAGATAAAAGTTGACTATTGGTCAAACCTATCAACTCTACAATTCTTCAAATTGCCAACTTTCGGCAAATAGGGTCAAAATCTTTTTGGGACATCTAAGATCAAATTCGAATATTCGCCTAAGTCTAAAATAAATATACGAACCTATTGGAACTATCAAATCTCCATTCCAAGGCCGTCTACTCAAATGTCAAACCTTGGTCAACTCTTACAACTTAATCTTCAGAGATAGAAGTAAGCGTTCCAATTCACTCCCAATCCAATTCGGAACCAAACCAACAAAGCCTACAAGTCTAAAATCATCAAAAGAAACTACGAGAAGCATCAATAGGTTAGCAAGGCTCTAATACTCAAAATGATTGGCTGAGTTATTAAAGTAAATCTCCTCAAAAATCACTTATTCCTAGCTCCAAAACTCAAAAATGGTAAAAAAATAAGCTAAACACGACTTATATCAAGATGGCAGACCTTTCGCATGTACAAATACTAAGCCACAGGTGCAAGCCTCATTTCTACGACTGAAATATCATTTTTGCATGAACACTAGCCTGCCCATTGTATTTGCGACAAGACCTCCGCAGATGCGGAACCGCAAGTGCGACCCCTGCCTGGCCAGAGTTCCCTCGCAGGCGCACGAACAAACTCGAAAGTGCAACCCTCGCACTTGCACACCATCATTACAAGTGTAATGAATCCCCAAGACTAGGCCTTCCTCAAAGATGTGGACCTAACCATTGCAGATGCGCCCTTCGCACCTGTACACCTTCATTCGCACGTACGATGCACTACACACTAAAAATTCCAGCAACACCAAAAATGGTCTGAAACTATCTCTAAATACACTTGAGCCCCAAGCCCCCGTCCAATCATTCCAATAACTCCTTATACCCTATTGTATAGGGTAAAATATATTTATTTTAAATGATCGCATGAGGAAGTGGCACGTGGAGCCGAGGATAGGAGATAGTTGAATCTGAAGGCAATAACCCCATCTGCTACCAGAGAGAATTATACTCACAAAGATGAAATAAATGCCTTCCACCCGGTAGCATTCAATGAGGAATATTCTATAACATTAAGTACACGGTTTATTACAAGGAATATGGCATTAACTGCCTGTCATTATACATTCTTCAATAGCCCTCATTATTGATATTAAAGAGAGGCTTGATCCTTGGACCTTATTCCTTAGGTGCAACTATAAATAGTGAGCTCTATTATCATTGTAAAGGAGACGACTTTTGTAGCAAACATATGCTACATTCTATTCAAAGGTCAATATAATTTTATCTTCTTGTTTACTAATATCGTTGCTATTGTGTCCGGAAGCCCTACTCCTGGAATTATCGTTTCTGCTATTTTATCTCCATCTCAAGGCTATGTATCATATTTTTATCTAATTCATCCATTATTTCAGGATCAAATCAATTCACTTGATTATAAACCACGCATAAATTTAACTGTACCGTTTTACGGGTAAATAGTTTGGCGCCCACCGTGGGCCATAGACAGTTGTGTAATTAAGATTGGTACTTGCCTCTTTTACTAAAGTTTTTGGTTATTTGTTCTTAGCAAAAAATCATAGATAATAGTGCAGACAACACACGCAATCTTGAGGCCCAAGAACATCAGCCTCAGCACAGGATTCACTCAGCGATACCCGCAGTGAGGGGAACGAGGCCACATCGGTCCATGGAAGGTGATGGTAGTCTATAGTCTCATATTTTAATTTACTACACTTTTCTTGTGTTTGAGCTTTAATTAAGAGTGTTTTGCACTAATTGTGTGTTTTAGGCCTTGTAGGAGTAATTCCGAGCTATTTAGAAGTTGTGGAATGAATTCAAGTATTTTGGAGCTTTTAAGTCTAAGTAAAAGCCCAAGGGATTAAGACGGGATCATGTTCGGAGGTCGAGGACCAAGTTGGACATCAAAATGTAAGAAACATCTGTACTATGAGAAAAACGCACTAGTGCGGCACGTGGGGCGGCGCGTGGCACGCTGCGGCTGTGCAAAATTCTTACTACATGTCAGAAACAACTCTCTGAATTTCCCCACTAATGCCCTGCAAGGCGCGTCGCCCCATGCGGCAAGCCTGTGCAAATTGTACAGAGTGAAAATCCTATTTCTGCTAAAAGAAGGTGATTTCATCTGGGCCCAACCCTACTTGGTATAAATACATGGAAAAATGTTATTTTCTGGATTTTTGACACATATTCGACCTAAGGAGGCTAAGGAGGAGTTGGAAGAACGCGAGCACAAGGATTTCATCATCCTTCCCCACTCAAGATATGAGTTTGGATTGAATTTATGTTTTCCTGTACTTTAATTATATTTGTGATGAATTGCTTCATATATATGGAGTACTTCTCTTTAGGGTTTGATGGATTTGGTGTATGGATGATTGTTTTTGGATTATAACTCTAGTTTTTATGTATTGAAGAGTTTTTGGATGATTTAACTTTTGCATCTATATTCACTTGTTCATGTAATCGAGAGAGGCATAACTTGTCATATCTTTGCATTATCTTGTTGGTTGAGTTCATTAATTCTTCTTAGTAATCAAAAGAGGCTAGTTGAATTATTGATTAAACCTAGTTAAGAGAATAGTTAAAAGTGGTTTTCTTAAACACCAATCCACTATGCATTCTTGCACATCTTCACGTGCTTAAATTGGTTCATCTTATGTGATTAAGACTTAATCGAGAGAGGAGTTTTTGCTGAATAATTGAACTAATAATTGAGTGAATTCGAGAGACTCACTTAAACATTAAAAGTGAATTATCTAGAGTTAGATCCCAAACAATTATCTTGCACCTATCCAATCTACCCCTATTTTCTCCTATTGATAACTTCATTGCTTACCTTTTTTGCAATTGTCATTAGTCAATATTTTTAGATTCTTAGTTAATTTTAGTTATTAATCATATAAATCTCGATTGTTGATTCTCCTGGATATCGATCAAGCTAGAAACTATGAAAATACTATTTAACTCCAATCCCTATGGATACGATATTATACTATACTATCTTTGACTAGCGAGCATAATTTAAGTGTGTGTTTTGAGCTCCTCAAATTTTGGCGCCGTTGCCGGGGATTGGCAATCAATAGTGTCTGAAATAGTTTGTAGTGCTAATTCAGGAACTTTTCTTTTTATTTTTATTTTATTTTTATCTTTTTACGTTTGGTGTTCTTTGACTGTGCGCAAGTTACAGGTTAGATTAGTGCATTACTCGAGCTTCTGCTAAAAAGGTGTTGTCATACGAGCCGGAGATAGAAAAACAACTGTGACAGTTGAGGAAGGAGAGAAATTTCACTGAGCCATCAGACAAGGTTGGGAAATCCTCAACCAAAGATATGGCTGGAAATGGTGATGATAATGTGGATTTGGCTACGAGAGTAGCATCTTAATGATGAGAACAAGTGTAACGACCCGGCCGGTTGTTTGGGGAGTTATAGCCTCATTTTCCCCATTTTTACTTCCTTTTGTGCTTTTATGCTATATTATGATATATCGGGTTAGTTGGTTTGGGTCCGGAGTACTTTCGGAGTGGATTGGGACACTTAGTCTCTTATTTAGAAGCTTAAGTTGGAAAAAGTCAATCGGATGTTAACTTATGTGTAAACAATCTCGGATTTGCATTTTGATGGTTTTGTTAGCTCTGTTAGGTAATTTTGGACTTAGGAGTGCATCCGGAATATGATTTGGAGGTCCGTAGTGGAATTTGGCTTGAATTGGCAAAAATTGGAAATTTGGCGATTTCGATCGGCAGTGAAAGATTTGATATCAGGGTCGGAATGGATTTTTGGAAGTTGGAGTAGGTTCGTTGTGTCATTTTTGACGTGCGTGTAAAATTTGATGTCATCCGAACGTGGTTTGGTAGGTTTTGGCGGCGTTTGCAGAATTTGGAAAGTTAGAAGTTCTTAGGCTTGAATCAGAGGGTAATTTGGTGTTTCGATGTTGTTTTGAGTGTTTCTAAGGTTCAACAAAGTTCGTATGTTGATATATGAGTTATTGGTATGGTTAGTTGAGGTCCTGAGGCCCTCGGGTGTGTTTCGGCTGGTTAACGGATCAATTATTGGTGTTGGGAGATAGCTGGTTTGCTGGTTTATGAAGTTGCTGGTGTTTTCCGCACCTGCGGAAGGGGAGTCGCAAGTGCGAGGTCGCAGGCATGCATGGGAGTTCGCAGGTGCGGACAGTATTGAGGTAGGCTGGTCCGTAGGTGCATAGTAGAGGATGCATCTGCGAGTCTGCAGATGCGGATAGGTGCCCG
Source organism: Nicotiana otophora (assembly GCA_000715115.1). Classification (NCBI taxonomy): domain Eukaryota; kingdom Viridiplantae; phylum Streptophyta; class Magnoliopsida; order Solanales; family Solanaceae; genus Nicotiana; species Nicotiana otophora. Next base: position 23,979 of record AWOL01S0431159.1, read on the forward strand.
CAGAAGTGGAAGTGAGAAGGTCAGGCAGTGGCCACAGGTGCGAGGTCTTTTCCGCACCTGCGTGGTCGCAGATGCAATAATGGAACGCAGGTGCGAAGTTGGGGGTTTTAATGATTTTTCGCAGGTGCGGAGGTTCTTGCGCAGATGCGGCACTGCATATGCGCATATTTAGCCGCATGTGCGAAAGACCTGGGCAGAACTATAAATAGAACACTTTGCGAATTTTGGTTCATTTCCACTTTTTTCAAGTCAGGGTTTGGAGTGATTTTGAAGGATGATTCAAGGGTTTTCAGTAAGGTAAGTTGCTTGGGCTCTAATACTCCTATCTATGGTGTTTTCCCATTGTATTATCATTTAATTAGTGGAATTTAGGGGTGAAAATAGGGGGTTAGGGCTTGGGATTTTGGAGAGTTTAATTTGAGGATTTTAAGGACCAAATGATGACGGATTTTGATACATTTCATATGGTTAGACTCGTGAGTGAATGAGCTTTCGGGTTTTGTGACTTTTTTCGAATTTCGAGGCATGGGCCCAGGGGTCGGGTTTAAGTCGATTTCGGGTTTTGAGTCTAATTTAGTAGTTTTCTTGTGGAATTGATTCCTTTAGCATATATTAATGGTATTGTACTGCTTGTGGCTATATTGGGGATGATCGGAGGCCGATTCGAGAGGCAAGGGAGTTTCGGAGTAGAGATTTGCTCGGATCGAGGTAAGTAACGATTGTAAATCTAGTCCTGAGGGTATGAAACCCCGAATGTTCTGTGTCATGTGACTATTTGGAGGTAACGCACATGCTAGGTGACGGGCGTGTGGGCGTGCACTATTGGGGGATTGTGACTTGGTCCATCCCCCAGCAACAGTAATGTTGAACAACGTGTTGTAGCTATATGCTCCTTATGTGTTTTAGAAAGATTTACTGTAAATCATGCTAGATACCATGTCTAGGCTTTATGCCAGTATTGTTTAGACCCTTAGAGGTCGTTTCTTGTTGTCCTCTCACAGATTTAGTTTATATCCCGTACTCAGTCATGTTCATACGTTCTTACATCATAGCTCAGTCTCTGTTATTCTATTTGTTGCATCATGTTAATGTTGTTTGGGCTGATTTCTTTGATTTCTGAGAGCCCGAGACACTGGAGAGGTTTATGACTGAGTGAGGCCGAGGGCCTGTTTGTGAGGTATTGTACCTTAGCACGTGAGTTGTCCGTGCAAATTCTGATATGATATTATAGCACGTGAGTTGTCCGTACAGCACGTGAGCTATCCGTGCAGATTATAGCGCTTGGGCTATAGGAGCCACTCCGGAGTCTGAACACCCCCAGTGAGTGCAGGTACCTACTGAGTGTGAGTGCCGAGTGCTGAGTGATTTTATGGTATGAGTGATTGTAAGACTTGAGTGATTGTGAGATTGGAGTGATTGGGAGGACTGAGTGATGTTAGACTGAGGGGCAGTATATGATTTCATCATCCATGCTCATAGTTTCTTTGGAGTCCTTGTTGGAGAACTTTTGAAAGATATTTCTAATTATTTTTCTTGAACTTGATTCAAACAAGCTAATTTGACTTAAACTCTTGTTACAAAACATGCCACACTTTACTTAATTTTTGTGACATGAATGGTACTTGCATTTAGCTCGTCACTACTTCTCAGCCTTTATTTATTTCTGTAACTTACTGCGTTGGTGTACTCACATTACTCCTTGCACCCTGTGTGCAGATCCAGGCATTCTCGGTCACGGTAGCGACTGCTGATATTCCTGTAGCTGATCATTGGAGTTAGCAAGGTAGCTGCCTGGTGATCGTAGCCCTGTTTTATCCTTCTTTATCCCCCCTTAGTTGTATTTTTGGATTTTTCCTAGACTATGTTAGTCTTATTGTTGTCGAACCAATTTTTTTTGTAGTTGCTCATGACTCAGTGACACGTTGATGTTTGGGGATTTTCATTCTGCATTTCTATTTTTGAGTTCACCCCTTGTTTCTTTTATGAAATTCTGCTATACAAGACGCCCTTTTGGCATATCTGTGAATGAATTGTTGTTGTATTGTGGGAGTCAGCTGGCCTAGTACCATCTATATGTGCCATCACGACAGGTTTGAGTTTAGGATCGGGACAAGTTGGTATCAGAGCTCTAGGTTACATAAGTCTCATGAGTCATGAGCGGGTTTAGTATAGTCTTGCCGATCGGTACGGAGACGTCTGTACTTATCTTCGAGAGGCTGCAGAACCTTTAGGAAATCTCACAATCTTGAATTCTTGTCTTGCGAATCGGTTGATTCTGGTAACTAAACACCTGTTGTTTCATTCTCTCACAGCTGGTGAGGACTCGTTCTACTGCTCAGGAGGACCAACAACCAGTACCACCAGCCAGGGCCGCGAGAGGTCGAGGCCGCGGTCAAGGCCATAGTAGGGGCATAGGTGCAGCCCGCACAACATCTGGGGTAGTACCTACAGATCCACCAGTTGCCCCAGATAAGGATTAGATTCCAGTTGTTGATGCACCATCTCAGGCACCACCTGTGCCTATTGTGATTCCAGGCCTTTAGGAGGCCCTATCTCAGATTCTGACAGCATGTACCAGCCTTTCTTACACCCCATGTTTTCGTACGTAACAGTATGCCATAAGTAAATTGATGAAAGCTCGGAAATGAGATATTACATCCCGCATTCTCGTACGATAAAGTTTCGTCATAAGTTTATCAACGTAAGTCTGGGAATGAGATTATTTTGAGATTATAAGCATTATGCTATTTCAAACAAGTGATGAGTAAATTCGTGAAGTTGAGAGGGTAAGCAAATCGAAGAAAATGAATTTCGTCGATGTTTGATATTTTGGGATAAATACTGCCCGAGCAAAAATACCCGGTATTTATGGACTAGTACAATACAAGGTACCACGTGGCCATGATAGTAAGATGTACAAAGTGTGTTAAAAGTGAGTAGTAGTTTAAGTAATTTGAGATAATTCTTAATTATGTGGATATTTGGTTAATTATTGGTTAGCAGGAGATTAAAAAGTTAATTAAAGAAATTGTAGATAAGCTTAATTAAGCTATTGGATAAGATTATTAAGCCATGAACGTGGCGGTAAGGAGTTAAGTCATTGTGACTCATTAGTCTTGACAAATAGGTGGCATGTGTAGGAAAATGTTTGGATTAAATAAACCCCAAAAGTGGGGCCTACAACTTTAAGGTAAGAGGTTTCTTACATCTTGTAATTGAGCACTTATGTTGCTTCAGCAAACTATTTTACGTGATTTCATACAAAGACTTGTAAAAGTAGTGTTTTATATACAAAACACTTCATTTCTCATATTTGGATACAAAGACACTACAGAACGTTAGCAATTCTTTCTAGTTTTCAACAAGACTTCTTGCAACCAAACGATTCCAACAAGAATTATCAAAACCTTAGCACCGTAAAATTTTACGGTTCTAAAGGAGTACAATGCAACCTTTTTCAAGAATATCATACGGATTTTTCCCTACTCTAGGTATGTTAATTGAACAAGTAATTCAATTTCCGGATGGATCGATCGATCAGTTCTACAAAGTAACCTAGCCAATGGCCCGGTATACTTTAATTGCTATCCTAATTTCTCGGT
>AWOL01S0431373.1:0-10846 GCA_000715115.1 Nicotiana otophora
CTTAAGAAATTGGATTGTCCCTGTTGCAAAAAAATAGAAACCATAGTAAAAAGGTAACTCCCTGAGGCCCTTGGCCTATTCCTCATCAACACCCTCAAAGGTGCACAGGTACTCCTCGTCATTGGAGGGAACAAAGCTGACGTTCTCATCTAGTGGCATTTGTTCTCCATCTGCCAAGCCCAGCCACTACAACAAAAAGGGGCTTTTGTGGAAATAAAAAAGGGCATTGACTGCAATAACAATAGTCGTTATATCATTTACCGGCCATTGATGTTTAGCCGTTGATATCAGGGTCGGCAAAGCCTTTAGTGTCGTTTCTAACAAAAGCGGGTAAATGTCTCACTTATTGCCGCTAAATATCATTTGCTTTAACGATAATTTTTTGCGACAATTATGATGTCTGCTAAATCCAATCTAAAAACGGCTACTAATTCTCTTTTTACGTTCATTTTTATAGCAGCTAAATTCAAAACAATTGTAGCTAAAGGTCCATACCTTTAGCAGTAATTGTTTTGTGGCAATTAGAATGGCTATAATATTCCTTCTGAAAACATAATAGTATGCCCTTTTAGCATCTATTTTAATGGCTAGTAAATTTAATTAAATTACCGATAAAAATCATCTTTAACAGCAATTATAATGGCTACAATATCCCATGTGAAAACATCAAAATATGCCCTGTTATCATCTATTTTTATAACCAATATATTTTGTTAAATTGTCACTAAAAGTCACAAGCTATAACGACAATAGTTTAGCCACCATTAATAATAGCTACTACATTCATTCAAAAACTTATCCAAATAATAAAACATAATAATATTAATTCATAAAAACATAATGTATCTTATTAAATCTTAACAAACAAAAGGAAGTACTAATCAAAATAATAATATCATAGTAACTTAAAAAATAAACTTATATTGTCTGAAGCAAATAACTATTGTCATTATATAACTAATCCTGACAAATAATAGTCTTCAAATAATTTCTACAATGCTTCATCATATGGAAATCTTTCACCTGATACATTATCGATCATCAGACTATATGACCTGAAATTACAAAATAACTATGTCAATAGATGAAATATAATAGTCTTCAACTAGGATGTTTATCGAGCAAACATTGCCCCAAGCTAAAGTTGTTGTAGAATGGCTGTTCTATGTTTTATATAGAATAAGACATAACAAACATTACAAGGAAACTCTTGCTTTATCATGGCCAAGGGAAGTGCATATTATATTGCTCTAACACTATATGTAACGACCTGATTGGTCGTTTTGAGCTCTAATAGGTCATTCGGTGTTTTGCTACCTTGGGTAGCTTCACTTCATATTTTATGACTTGTACGTGTGGTCGGAATTGAATTTCGGGAGGTTCGGAGTTGATTCGGATAGAAAATTCTCAATTCCGAAGCTTTAAGTTGGAAGAGTTGACCAAAGTTTGACTTTTGAGTAAATGACCTCAGAATCGGGATTTGAAGGTTCCAATAGGTTTGTATGATTATTACGTACTTGGACATATGTTCGGGTTGAGTATCGGGTAGTCCGGGAGCATTTCAGCGCTTATTGTGGAAAGTTGGCAATTCGAAGGTTTTAGAATTTTCTAAGTTTGGTTTGAAGTGGATGTTGGTGTTATCGATATTCGTTTGGGGTTCTAAGCCTTGGAATAGGTTAGTATCGTGATTTATGACTTGTACGTAAAGTTTGACGTCAGTCTGGAATATTAAAGTGTAATTCAGATGCGTTCGTCGAAGTTTGAATGTTTGAAAGTTAAAAGGAGGATTTGATCATCGATTCATGGTTTTGGTAATGTTTGGTGTGATTTGAGGCCTCGAGTAGGTTCGTTTTATATTTTGGGACTGGTTTATGTAATTGGACGGGGTCCCGGGGGGCTCGGGTGTGTTTCAGATGTGTTTGTGTTGTGTCGCGCTCTTATTTGATATTTCAGCATCGTTTTCTTGGGTATAAAGTATACTATATTGAGCAAACAACCTTTGATTTGTTATTCTATTGAGTCATTAGATCCATATTGTAATTACGGAGTCATAGCAACAATAATCATTGAATTTTGATGTCGTAGGAGAGAGTTATACCCATTTCCGTGTCGGAAAAGATTGTTGGTGTTGCTGGTGCTCAGGTATCGCAATTCCGAACATTTGTTCGCTATTGCAAAACCTGTAGATTTTTGTCTTGGTTCGCAATTGCGAAGTCTGTAGATTATTGCCTTGGTTCGCAATTACAGACAGTTGTCCATGTCTGCAATTGCGAGGGTTCGCAAATGCGAACCCTGTGTTGCAAATGCGACTTCTGCACCTGGTAAGAGTGATGTGAGATGGGATTTTGTAGACATTCTCTTATTTTTGGAACCCTAGGCTTGGTAGGTGACGATTTTAAAGAGGGATTTTCATCTACAATCTTTCGGTAAGTAATTTTGTTTAGTTTCCAACTATTTTACATAGATTATATACAGATTTTAACATGGAATTGGTGGAAATTGTGGGATTTTTGAAGAAAAACCTAGAAATCATATTTTTGGTTTTGACCACAAAATTGGACATGGAATTTGGAATAAATTATATATTTTAGTTCGTGATGTTATGGGTAAAGTTTATCTTCAAAAAGTTTCGAAATCTGGGCACTTGGGCTCGAGGGTTGACTTTATTGACTTTTCTAGTGAAGTTGAGAATTGTTATAAATTGATTAACTATAAGCATTGGAGTATAGTTTGATTGATTTTCACATTGTTTGACTAGTTTCGGATCGTTTGGCTTTGAGTCGAGCTATTAGAGAGGCATTGGAGCAGATTATGGAACTTCGGAGTGAGGTAAGTCTCTTGTCTAATTCTGTGAGGGGGAATTTACCCCGTCGGTGTTATATTCTTATATGCTACATGTTGTGGGACCTACGTACGTATAAGGTGACAAGAGTCCATGCGTATGCTAGGATTTTTGATTGGTCCGGGTAGACTTAGGTTTACGCCATGTTTTAATTATACTATTTGAGTTATCCTTGCATGTTTAATTCCTTTAGTTTGCATTATGACTTGAGACTAGGCTTGCGTAGAGTGGTAGACTCGCTATTGTAAGAGATTTGACGAGCTACTTGATTAGCCGTGGAATAATTGTTCTTCTATTACGCATTTCTCTCGCGTTGTGTGTTTTTATCGAAAAACTTTTTTAAATTTCATAACTCACACGTATATTCGTGAGTGGGGTCAAGGACCCGCTAAAACTTCTTATTCGTATGGTATCGGGTTGTTCGCCTCGGCAGGATTATGTACCACTCTTATGGGATCGGGCTGTTCGCCTCGGAAATATCATATTCTTATGGGATCGGGTCGTTCACCTCGACAGTATCATATTTGTATGGGATCGGGCCGTTTGCCTCGGCATCATCATATTCTAATGGGATCGGGCCGTTCACCTCGGCATTTCTATAAATACTCTTATGGTATTAGGTCGTTCGCCTCGGCAACTTCATGAAACACTTTTATGGGATCGGGTCGTTCGCCTCAACAACATTGTTCATAATATTTGACAAGAATCCATCGTATCCGTGATTTTTTATGATTTGACTTGTGATGACCTATCTGGTGGGAACCATTTTACATATATACTCTGGTTGAGGAGGTGACCGATAATTGAGAGCTTGAGTTTACTGTTCAGAAGAGGATTGTACCACGTACCTATATTTGTTTATACTGTTTATTACCCTGCCTCATATTTGTTTACTTCCTGCTGTATTTGATTTATTGGACCACTAGTAAGTGTCGATGTCGACCCCTCGCCACTACTTCTCCGGGGTTAGGCTAGATATTTACTAGGTACGCATTGATTTACGTACTCATGCTACACTTGCTGCACTTATTGTGTAGGTATATATATGTCTGGTGATCTTTGGGGCGCAAAGGCGTGGCTATTGCGGGGATTTCACGGTGAGCTACATTCCATATCACGACCCACAACATATAGAGTCTCCACCTTAATTAGTTACATTATCCTGTCTATTTTGTACTCAAGACAGATGTTGTATTGTTATTGTACCTTCTAGTAGATGCTCATATACTTGTGATACCAGATTTTGGGGGTTCCTAGTGGATATTAATTATTGTATTTTATGTTATTATTATCATTTCACCTTGTAATTTATATTTTATACGGGTTTTGGTAAAGAAAATCACAGGTTTCTACGAGTACCAGATTTTACTCTATATATTTAATGGAATTTATAATTTTAAAATTAATGAAATGAGTAATTAAGTTGATAATTCACCGTTGGCTTGCCTGACGGCGACGTTGGGTGCCATCACGACCTATAGTGGATTTTGGGTCGTGACACTATGTTTAAACAAGGCAACTGGTTTTCATTCCCAAGGTTGGATTTCATTCCTAGATTCTACTTCTGTTTGCTTTGGTATTTCATCAGTTCATAGGATGGACATCAGATTATGGTCATACGGCAACCCAGACAGGAACACTATCACTACTTTCAGCCCATGCTAAGCAACAAAAATTAATGTTGAAAATCCACATGTTGTAGCTAAAGGATCAGATGTTTGTAAGCTACTGCCCATAACAGCTGGTTCTAGTGCTGCTACAGGTCCTGTTGACGCTACTGTAGTTAGTGGTTCTCAAGTTTTGAAGAATGCAAAAGTACTTGTGGTTGATCAAAATTTAACTAGGACTTCTATAACTATAGATGTTGCGCAATGCGCTAATGCAGCTGGACAGCTGATCACTAAGGAACTTGAACAATCTAAGATACATCTATCAACAGATGGGATGTGAAAAGAGCTGGGCAGGTACTTGTTGCTCCAACTCCTAATGGGAATTGAGCTCAATCATATACTGAAGCTACTGCAGCTTTGAAGGATCGTAAGGCAACAGATGGAAAAGGTTTTTGAATTTCTTACTAAGATTATTATTCAACAACAGTTGGTGCATGTACATGATCAACCAGCTGTTGTACCTGCTGAATTGTTTGAAAAACCAGCAAGCTCTAAAGCTACAGCTTTGAATAGGGTTTCTCAGGTTTGCGAGGGGGAAAAGCAGGTTTCTAAAGACCCTAGTGTTGATCGTTTTTCAGATTGAGGATGTACTCAAGTTTGTCGAGGTAATGAAGCTGTGCAACAACTTAATAATGGACGGGCAGATTAACCTTCTGACTGATGCAAATGTTGCACGTATTGAACTAGTTGAAAAACCAGCAGGCTTTAAATCTATTTATGTGCATGATGAGAGGCAAGAACGTGAATGTGTTGATGTTTTGGATAGTGTAGCTGCTACAGGTGATAAGGCAATGCTTGAACAAGCTAAGAACTGTCCAAATAGTCCATCTGATCAGGCCAATGCTGGGCTTAATCTAGGGTGCGATCTCGTTAGTGAAGTGGAAAATAAGCTAGCTGAAGGGCCTGTGCGTGTAGCTGGCTATGTTACTCGGACTCTTTACAAATATTGTCGGGTGCGTGTTGGATCCTTCAAAAGTAGTGTATTTTCGGAGGATCCGACACGGGTACGGCAGTATTTTGGAGAGTCCGAGCAACATAGGTAGCTGGAGAAAATACACTGTTTTCTAATAAAGCGGGTACACAAGCAGATCTTCAACATATAGATGCCAACGAGGAAGGTCAAGACCTTTGTTTACAAGTTGAAAATTTCAGTAGTAATGGTGATACTACTAGGCAGTTTGATGGATCAAATAAAGAAAAGTCTAAGGGGGATGGAACTTCAAGGAATGGAACTAGGGATGGTTGGACAGTGGAAGCTCGATCTCCAGCTAGAAAAAGCTCATCTCCAACACTGAAAAATCAGCAGCAAGTCTGGTGAACATATGATTATAAGGATGGATACACCACCGATGTTAATTAACTGAGCTAACTTGGCCAAATACTGTTATGACAGGTTTTGCTGCAAATGTCGGAACAGAAGAGCAAGTGGAAAAGATGAAGTATCTTCGGACAGTAAAATCAACTAACTAGTCCTAACTTAAGTAATTGCAATTGATATATAGTTATTGTTAATGTCAGAATTGTCAAGTGTAAAGAAATTAAACTCGGACAACAAAATGATGTGCGTGTGTATATCATCAAGGGCTTGCACAGTTGTTGGAGTAATAGCACTCGACTTCCCATTATCTCACTGCCTATCAGCCCTTAATTTTACCTTTTCTACAGCTGTTGCTTTTTATTCTTCTTCTTTCTGTGTTTCCTTATGGGCCAAGCACTACAATATGGCCAAAGGAAAATTAGCTTTTAGTTGAAATGGTGGTGGTCCTTTTGATTTTGGTAGCAGCAGTATGTATTGTGCACGCCACCAATTACAAGGAAGAAGAAGAAGGTGACATACTAATATCTTTGCCAGGTCAACCGAAGGCAGAAAAGCTTTCAAATATTCTGGATGGTATTTCAAACAGTAAAAAACTCAAACGGTAGCGCGTTGAAAGATAAAGATGAGTAGTACCGTGATAAAGTGAGGTATTAATGTTTGTAGTACTCGTTCATGGCCGTTATTGGCGTCAGGGACCTGATAAATATTAACACATTAGATAACAATACTTTTATAGTATTAACATTTCATTAAGAATGGCTAAAACTTATGAAATCGAGTTAACTGTTCACTTGAGGTGCCATCGATATTTTGAGGCATAGATTCATTAGAAGTATATTTGCGTATGAGTTGTCTCATTTGGAGTAATTCTGATTGCATCTTCTCTTGATTTTGTTTCATGAGGTTCATTTCTTCATTGTGTTTAACTCGGTTATCTCTTGTTCTAACCTTTGTACAGCCTCATTAGACGAATCCTCCCCAACAATTTTTTCTAATGAAGATTTACTACCCCATAGAACAGAAGGAGTTGGACCAAGTCTTAAGCCACGAACATACCCACTTTTGTCATTTTCAAATACCTGGGAATACACATCGCCTTTCCAAGCAACATTGCAAGGAGGTTGGTCAACAGAGCTCTCACTATTGCTCATCCTTTAATTTATTATTTCCTGACCATAAAATAAACAATAAATCCAATTTGGAATTCATTTATTCGCTTTTATGTTTTTTTCCTAACTATTTCACAATTTAGAAATTAAAAGGAAAATGAAGTCTTACAATTACCTTGACAGAATCATCATCCAATAGTCTACCATCCTTGTGTTTTTTATGAGTTAATATGAAATTATTTGCTCATGCAGGCTCTATCCCATTTACAGCCTAACACAAGCCGATTCTGATCGTACTGTATTGAGCTAATAACCTTTCAAGGACCCACCCCATGAATAGCCGTCAAATCCGGAACAAACTTCCACAATTCACAACAATTTGAACAGAGCGCCCTTCAGGAACAAATTCTCACATTACCGATAGTACCACTTTAATCAATCAAGTGACTATATGTCACACTTATATAATCCTCCCGTGGGATATGCTCCCACGGCCTTCCGCACCAGGTAACAAGTCTGCACATCCATACCAACGGTCATACTAATGCCGCAAAGAGAATCAAGGATCCGTAATTCAGTACACAAAGCCTCTTACACATAACACTGATTTCAGGTGACGCTGAAGACAGTACCAACTTACTCTAAACATCCGAGTTCTTTCCTGCTCATCCGAGCTCGTGACATTCTTGTCGACATCAAACTATAACCTTGATCCTCAACTTCTAGTTCCCATGCCTCTCACTACACCTAACATACCAATACGTGAGAGTACAAGTATTCCATCATGACGCATGATCCACTAATAGACTAAACACTCCATCAGATAGCAACCTTTTACTTAACTCATTTCAGGAGAATCATTGCAACACGCGACTAAATTCCCATAATCGCAGAAAATACAATCCTCAAGTAGTGTTATAAAACACCATAACTCTTTCGGGATCCATCTACATATAACATGCCATAATACTCAAATGCATCCAAATAAAATCAATTATGACGGCCGTCAATCCTGGCACGTACCGCCACAAATCATATGTATAACTTAACACGCTGAAGGAACTGATCATTGTCACCATCATGCCAATTCAAATATTGCTAACCGATCTGACTTCTTCTAATTTACTCTGGACTTGCCTTAGGAATACTCACAGCTCCATTCAAAAACATCTTGAACCCAAATCCGCACTCATCCTGAGTGACCTTATTTCACGAGACCATGTTGTCTCCAAAACCCACGAACCATCTCATACCCTTCTTATGCGCATATTCGCATCTTTAACTGGAACAACCACTCTAAAAATCCCTCTATGTATCCGAAGTTATTTTCTCCCATTCCTCCAATTCCACATCGCAGACCGGAGAAAGCATAGAACACTCCAAGCCACTTTCATAATCAGCTGTTAAAGCTCGATACTTAACCATACTACGGACTCAAAATCCTTAGGCACCGCACTTTAACTTTTGAATCCACTAGGACCGTTGTTGAGAGTCGTCCACTCTGACTTGTTCCAGAATACAATCAAACTCCAAGGCCCTTCTAGAACATGAACACCATCTCAAAGAAGCAACCGGCTGAATTCCTTCCCTTGTACATCACATCCACACGAAGCACAGACTTTGATTCTTCCCAAAACCTGAACATGAACCGATAAGGCCAAATATAGCACGCATTCCTCAAATCATTTTGCTCAAATTACCACTGATGTTTTCTTTCCATAGTCGTAATAACCCACCAATACACCGATGGCTAGAAACCGCACAAGTAGACAACCACGCAATCCAATCATAGACGTTGGGGCTCTCCCACTTAGCTTGAAGCTACAATTACATAACCCTGGGACCCACCGAGATTCCCCTTTCCCCATTGACGTCAGCTAAAATTCCAACAATGCATTCCAAGCTCAAAGTCATGTTGCATCCAAATACAATCCGTGGACCTAGTCTCTACCCACAATGAATTTCCAAATGGCTCCAAACTTTCCTCAAGGCATGTGGCCATCCTACCACGAAACCCATATGTTAATCTATCACTCTCCAACTTTGGTTAAACCCTCTCTTTTAAGCAACTACTCGACTTCTGCTTCTCACACTTGGCCTCCTAGAAATTTAACCACCGCAAGACACCTCTCACATGTCCTTCCTCATCCTTCATTGCCCAGTTGTTTCCTTAAATCAAAATCTATCTCTGTAGCACTTGAACCAGTCGATCACTACTAACTTTAAACCTTTCCAAAGATCATCTTTCTCGAGCCATCATACTAGAAACACCGGTTTGATTCTGAAATCTCTACACCCCGTTATTTCACAATACCCCCGCCCCGAAGGCAAATTGAAGAAGACCACAACACCGGCGAACTTAACGCATCCAATCAAGGACGACAACACCACATCACAGATGAAAATTCCACCGTGATCAAAATACCAAGTCTCGTTACTCCATCAACCCAAACCTAAACATTCATAGTCCGATTGCCTCTCCTCTGCCGGAGCTAAATGCTGAACCTCTAAGCCGTAAAATGAGAAGTCCTTCTATCACGTCATTTATTTCCGCGATCCATAGATAAGCGCCCAACCATTACACCAACACCATGAGATAGCAACACACAAATCATCATAATAATCAATGCCAAATCTCAAACCATAGGAAATACCTATACTAAGCTGAAATGAAAGAACGGCCTTCCGCAAGGCGATGACAATAGCCCAATCAAATATGCAGGAAGAAACATCCTGCACCTCATCTGTAGCACCATTAAAATTCTTCAATTCCAAATTTAAAACAAGCGCTTCACATCACATAAGATTGAATAGGAAGGAAATGAAGGCATAAGCCTCAAAGGAATCAAATCGCACGATGAGGAATCAAGAAGGGAAGTGCTCCTAGAAGCCCTGTAGCCTCTCGAAGATTAGTACAGACGTCTCTGCACCGATCCGTAAGACTCTACTACGCTTGCTCATGACTTGTAAGACCTAAGTGAACCTAGTGCTCCGATACCATGTATTCACGACTCAAACTCCATTAATGGTCGTGATAGCACCTAACACCGCTGCCAGGCAAGCCAAAAATAGTTGATAAACTCGGTTATTCATTTTAGTGTTTTGAAATCAAAATTTTGTATCAATTAAATAATCAGAAATAAAAATTACAGAGTAAATGGTAATGTTTTCCCAATTACAATACTGAACAACTCATAAGTGCCCCCAAAACCCGGTATCACAAGTGCATGAGAATCATCAAGGAATTAAAATAAAATACGGCATATGTCCGAAATACAAATTAGACAGGAAAAATAAAAAATAACCCTAGAGGAGACTCTGCTAGCTCCGGACGTAACCTGAAATGCAGCTCGCGGAAAGTCCCCGCATCATCCGTGCCTCCGTGGTCGAAGGACCACCCGACATAAAAGTACCTGCACAAAAATTTACGTATACCCAGTAAGTATCTAGCCTAACCTCGGAGGAGTAGTGACTAGGGGTCGACATCGACACTCACTAGTGGTCCAATAATATCAAATACAGTAAAGAGGTGAACAAACAATGAGGCAAAGTAAATAAATGAAATAATCAACTATAATTATGTGGTACAATTATCTTCCTAACAATAAACTCAAGCTCTTAATTAGCAATTTCTCCTCAACCGGAGCACATATATAATAAACTGTGCACTGCCAAGGGTCAAACGACACGAACAATAGATGCATTTATTAAACTGTTGAGGTGAACGACCCACTCCCATGAGAGTGTGGTACATAAATCCTGCCAAGTCGAACGGCTCGATCCCATTAGAATTAGAAGTACATAATCCTGCTGAGGCGATCGGCCCGATCCCATTAGAATAAGGAGTTTTGACGGGTCCTTGACCCCACTCACGAATAAACGTGTGAGTTGTAATTTCTTTAACAAA
>AWOL01S0431396.1:0-11217 GCA_000715115.1 Nicotiana otophora
CGATTCCCATATTTTCGTGTGCTATAGCCCACGCCTTCCGAGTGGGCCCAGGCCCTCCAGACCCGGATTGCTTAAAGTGTTTTCGGGCCATCAAATAGGAAATAAGGTACCATAGTCACCGCCCCGCCATGACCATTCCTCATTTTTTTGCGTTTTACAGCCAAACAATTTGAATTCTGCCTGATTCCCTAATTTTTGTGTGCTATAGCACATGCTTTCCGAGTGGGCCTGGGCCCTCCGAGCCTGGATTGCCTAAAATATTTTCGGGCCATAGAATACGACCTAAGGAACCATAGTCACCACCCCACCATGAACGTTCCTCGTTCTTTTGTGTTTTACGACCAACAAATTAGAATTCCGCCCGATTCTCATATTTTCTTGTGCTATTGCCCACGCCTTCCGAGTGGGGCCGGGCCCTCCGGACCCGGATCGCCTAAAAATTTTTTGGGCCATAGAATATGACCTAAGGAACCATTGTTACTTCCCCACCATGATCGTTCCTCGTACTTTTGTATTTTACGGCCAAAAAACTAGAATTCCGCCCGATTCCCATATTTTAATGTGCTATATCCCACGCCTTCCGAGTGGGCCCGGCCCCCCAGACCCGGATCGCCTAAAAATTTTGCGGGCCATCAAATACGACTTAAAGAACAATATTCACTTCCCCTCCATGACCGTTCATCATTGTTTTGCATTTTACGGCCAAAACACTAGAATTCCGCACGATTCCCATATTTTTGTGTGCTATAGCCCACGCCTTCCGAGTGGGTCCGGGCCCTCCTGGCCCGGATTGCCTAAAACTTTTTCAGGCCATCAAATAGGACCTAAGGAGCCATAGTCACCACCCCGCCATAACCGTTCCTCATTTATTTGCATTTTACTGCCAAAAAACTAGAATTCCGCCCGATTCCCTAATTTTCGTGTGCTATAGCCCACGCCTTCCGAGTGGGCACAGGCCCTCCGGACCTAGATTGCCTAAAATATTTTTGGGCCATAAAATATGACCTAAAGTCACCGCCCCACCATGAACGTTTCTCACTCTTTTGCGTTTTACGGCCAAAAAATTAGAATTCTGCCCGGTTCCCAAACTTTTGTGTGCTATAGCCCACGCCTTCCGAGTGGGCCCGGGTCCTACGAACCCGAATAGTCTAAATTTTTTCGGGCCATAGAATACGACCTAAGGAACCATCGTCACCGCCCCTCCTTGACCGTTCCTCATTCTTTTGCGTTCTACGGCCAAAAAACTAGAATTCTGCCCGATTCTCAAATTTTCGTGTGCTATAGCCCACGCCTTCCAAGTGGGTGCGGCCCCCCAGACCCGGATCGCCTAAATATTTTGCGGGCCATCCAATATGTCCTAAAGAACCATATTCACCGGCCCGCTATGACCGTTCCTCGTTCTTTTGCATTTTACGGCCAAAAAACTAGAATTCCGCCCGATTCCCATATTTACGTGTGCTATAGCCCACGCCTTCCGAATGAGCCCGGGCCCTCCGGACCCGAATCGCCTAAAAATTGTTTAGGCTATCAAATACGACCTAAAGAACCATACTCACTGCCCCGCCATGACCGTTCCTCTTGTTTTGCGTTTTACGGCCAAAATACTAGAATTCCGCCTGATTGCCATATTTTCGTGTGCTATAGCCCACGGGCCTTCCGAGTGGGCCTGGGCCCTCCAGACCCGGATCGCCTAAAATTTTTTTGGGCCATCGAATACGACCTTAAGAACCATATTCACCGCCCTGCCATGACCGTTCCTCGTGTTGTTGTGTTCTATGGCCAAAACACTAAAATTCCGCCAGATTCCCATATTTTTGTGTGCTATAGCCCACGCCTTCCGAGTGGGCCCGGGCCCTCCGGACCCGAATCGCCTAAAATTATTTTGGGCCATCAAATAGGACCTAAGGAACCATAGTCACCGCCCCACCATAACCGTTCCTCGTTCTTTTGCACTTTACGGGCAAAAAACTAGAATTCCGCCAGATTCCCATATTTTCGTGTGCAATAGCCCACGCCTTCCGAGTGGGCTCGGGCCCTCCCGACCTGGATTGCCTAAAATATTTTTTGGCCATAGCATACGACCTAAGGAACCATAGTCACCGCCCCGCCATGACCGTTCCTCTTTGTTTGCGTTTTACGGCCAAAACACTAAAATTCTGCCCGATTCCCATATTTTCGTGTGCTATAGCCCACACCTTCCGAGTGGGCCCGGGCCCTCCGGACCCGAATTGTCTAAAAATTTTTTGGGTCATCAAATAGGACCTAAGGAACCATAGTCACTGCCCCCACCATAACCGTTCCTCGTTCATTTGCATTTTACGGCCAAAAAACTAGAATTTAGCTCGATTCCCATATTTTCGTGTGCCCACGCCTTCCGAGTGGGCCCGGGCCATCCGGACCCGGATCGCCTAAAATTTGTTCGGGCCATCAAATAGGACCTATGGAACCATAGTCACCGCTCCGCCATGACCATTCTTTTTTTTTGCGTTTTACGGCCAAAACAATAGAAATCTGCTCGATTCCCTAATTTTCGTGTGATATAGCCCACGCCTTCTGAGTGGGCCCTGCCCTCCGGACCCAGATCGCCTAAAAAATTTTTGAGCCATCAAATTGGTCCAAAGGAACCATATTCACCGCACCGCCATGACCGTTCCTCATTGTTTTGCGTTTTACGGCCAAAAAACATTAATTCTGCACGATTCCCATATTTTCACGTGCTATTGCGCACGCCTTCCGAGTGGGCTCGGGCCCTCCGAACCTGGATTGCCTAAAATATTTTTGGGCAATAGAATACGACCTAAGGAACCATAGTCACAGCTCCACCATAAATGTTTCTCGTTCTTTTGCGTTTTACGGCCAACAAATTAGAATATCACCCGATTCCCATATTTTCGTGTGCTATTGCCCACGCCTTCCGAGTGTGCCCAGGCCCTCCAAACCCGGATTGCCTATTGTTGTTTTGGGCCATCAAAGAGGACATATGGTACCATAGTCACTGCCCCGCCATGACCATTCCTCATTTTTTTGCGTTTTACAGCCAAAACACTTGAATTCCGCCCGATTCCCTAACGTTTGTGTGCTATAGCACACGCCTTCCGAGTAGGCCTGGGCCTTCCGAGCCTGGATTGCCTAAAATATTTTCGGGCCGTAGAATATGACCTAAGGAACCATAGTCACTACCCCACCATGAACGTTCCTCGTTCTTTTGCGTTTTACGGCCAAAATATTAGAATTCCGCCCGATTCCCATATTTTCGTGTGCTATTGCCCACGCCTTCTGAGTGGGGCCGGGCCCTTCGGACCCGGATCGCCTAAAAATTTTTTGGGCTATAGAATATGACCTAAGGAACCATTGTTACTACCCCACCATGATCGTTCCTCGTACGTTTGTATTTTACGGCCAAAAAACTAGAATTCCGCCCGATTCCCTTATTTTAATGTGCTATATCCCACGCCTTCCGAGTGGGCCCGGTCCCCTAGACTCGGATCGCCTAAAGATTTTGCGGGCCATCAAATATGACTTAAAGAACAATATTCACTGCCCCGCCATGACCGTTCATCATTGTTTTTGCATTTTACGGTCAAAATACTAGAATTCCGCCCGATTCCCATATATTTGTGTGCTATAGCCAACGCCTTCCGAGTTGGTCCGGGCCCTCCGGACCCGGATCGCCTAAAATTTGTTCTGGCCATCAAATAGGACCTATGGAACCATAGTCATTGCACCACCATGTCCGTTCCTCATCTTTTTGCGTTTTACGGCAAAAACACTAGAATTCCGCCCGATTACCATATTTTCGTGTGCCATAGCGCACGCCTTCCGAGTGGGCCCGGGCCCTCCGGACCTGGATTGCCTAAAATATTTTTGGGCCATACAATACGACCTAAGGAACCATAGTCACAGCCCCACCATGAATGTTCCTTGTTCTTTTGCGTTTTACGGCTAAACAATTAGAATTCGCCCGATTCCCATATTTTCGTGTGCTGTAGCCCACGCCTTCCGAGTTGTCCTAGCCCCTCCGGACCCGGATTGCCTAAAACCTTTTCGGGCCATCACATAGGACCTAGGGAACCATAGTCACCACCCCTCCATGACCGTTCCTCATTTATTTGCTTTTTACTGCCAAAAAACTAGAATTCTGCCCGATTCCCTAATTTTTGTGTGCTATAGCCCACGCCTTTCGAGTGGGCACGGGCCCTCCGGACCTAGATTGCCTAAAATATTTTCGGGCCATAGAATACGACCTAAAGTCACCACCCCACCATGAACGTTTCTCGCTCTTTTGCGTTTTACGGCCAAAAAATTAGAATTCCGCCCGATTCCCATAATTTTGTGTGCCCCACGCCTTCCGAGTGGGCCCGGGCCCTACGAACTCGGATCGCCTAACATTTTTTCGGGCCATAGAATATGACCTAAGGAACCATCGACACCGCCCCGCCTTGACCGTTCCTCGTTCTTTTGCGTTCTACGGCCAAAAACTAGAATTCCGCCTGATTCTCAAATTTTCGTGTGCTATAGCCCACGCCTTCCAAGTGGGTGCGGCCCCCCAGACCCGGATCGCCTAAAAATTTTGCGGGCAATCAAATATGACCTAAAGAACCATATTCACCGCCCCGCCATGACCGTTCCTCGTTCTTTTGCATTTTACGGCCAAAAAACTAGAATTACGCGCGATTCCCATATTTTCGTGTGCTATAGCCCACGCCTTCCGAGTGGGCCCGGGCCCTCCGGACCTGGATCGCCTAAAATTTTTTTGGGCAATCAAATATGACCTAAAGAACCATATTCACTGTCCCGCTGTGACCGTTCCTCGTTTTTTTGCGTTTTACGGCTAAAACACTAGAATTCCGCCCGATTCCCATATTTTCGTGTGCTCTAGCCCACGGGCCTTCCTAGTGCGCCTGGGCCCTCCGGACCCGGATCAGCCAAAATTTTTTCGGGCCATCAAATACAACCTAAAGAACCATATTCACCGCCCCTCCATGACCGTTCCTCGTGTTTTTGTGTTCTACGACCAAAACACCAAAATTCCGCCCGATTCCCATATCTTCGTGTGCTATAGCCCACGCCTTCCGAGTGGGCCCGGGCCCTCTGGACCCGAATCGCCTAAAAAGTTTTCGGGCCATCAAATAGGGCCTAAGGAACCATAGTCACCGACCCACCATAACCGTTCCTCGTTCTTTTGCATTTTACGAGCAAAAAACTAGAATTCCGCTAGATTCCCATATTTTCGTGTGCAATAGCCCACGCCTTCCGAGTGGGCCCGGGCCCTCTGGACCTGGATTGCCTAAAATATTTTCTAGCCATAGAATACGACCTAAGGAACCATAGTCACCGCCCCGCCATGACCGTTCCTCTTTTTTTGCATTTTACGGCCAAAGCACTAAAATTCTGCCCGATTCCCATATTTTCGTGTGCTAGCCCACGCCTTCCGAGTAGGCCCGGGCCCTCCGAACCTGAATCGCCTAAAAATCCCTCGAGCCATAAAATAGGATCTAAGGAGCCATAGTCACCGCCCCACCATAACCGTTCCTCGTTCATTTGCATTTTACTTCCAAAAAACTAGAATTTAGCTAGATTCCCTAATTTTCGTGTGATATAGCCCACGCCTTCTGAGTGGGCCCTGCCCTCCGGACCCAGATCGCCTAAAAAAATTTTGAGCCATCAAATTGGTCCAAAGGAACCATATTCACCGCACCACCATGACCGTTCCTCATTGTTTTGCGTTTTACGGCCAAAAATTATTAATTCCGCACGATTCCCATATTTTCACGTGCTATTGCGCACGCCTTCCGAGTGGACCCGGGCCCTCAGGACCCAAATCGCCAAATATTTTTTTTTTGGCCATCAAATAGGACCTATGGAACCATAGTCACCGCCCCGCCATGACCGTTCCTCTTTTTTTGCGTTTTACGGCCAAAACAATAGAATTCTGCCTGATTCCCTAATTTTCGTGTGCTATAGCCCACGCCTTCTGAGTGGGCCCTGCCCTCCGGACCCAGATCGCCTAAAAAATTTTCGAGCCATCAAATTGGTCCTAAGGAACCATATTCACCGCGCCTCCATGACCGTTCCTCATTGTTTTGCGTTTTACGGCCAAACAACTAGAATTCCGCACGATTCCCATATATTCATGTGCTATTGCGCACGCCTTCCGAGTGGGCTTGGGCCCTCCGGACCTGGATTGCCTAAAATATTTTCGGGCCATAGAATACGACCTAAAGTCACCACCCCACCATGAACATTTCTCGCTCTTTTGCGTATTACGGCCAAAATATTAGAATTCCGCCTGATTCCCATATGTTTGTGTGCTATAGCCCACGCCTTCCGAGTGGGCCCGGGCCCACTGACCCCGGATCGCCTAAAATTATTTTGGGCCACAGAATACGACCTAAGGAACCATCGTCACCGCCCCGCCTTGACCGTTCCTCGTTCTTTTGCGTTGTACGGCCAAAAAACTAGAATTCCGCCCGATTCTCAAATTTGCGTGTGCTATAGCCCACGCCTTCCAATTGGGTGCAACCCCCCAGACCCGGATCGCCTAAAAATTTTGCGGGCCATCAAATATGACCTAAAGAACCATATTCACCGCCCCGCCATGACCGTTCCTCATTCTTTTGCATTGTACGGCCAAAAAACTATAATTCCGCGTGATTCCCATATTTTCGTGTGCTATAGCCCACGCCTTCCGAGAGGGCCCGGGCCCTCCGGACCCGGATCGCCTAAACTTTTTTTGGGCTATCAAATACGACCTAAAGAACCATATTCACTGCCCCGCCATGACCGTTCCTCATTTTTATGCGTTTTACGGCCAAAACATTAGAATGCCGCCCGATTCCCATATTTTCGTGTGCTATAGCCCACGGGCCTTCCGAGTGCGCTGGGGCCTTCCGGACCCGGATCGCCTAAAATTTTTTCGGGCCATCAAATACAACCTAAAGAACCATATTCACCGCCCCTCCATGACCGTTCCTCGTGTTTTTGTGTTCTACGACCAAAACACTAAAATTCCGCCCGATTCACATATTTTCGTGTGCTATAGCCCACGCCTTCCGAGTGGGCCCGGGCCCTCCGGACCCGAATCGCCTAAAAAAATTTTGGGCCATCAAATAGGGCCTAAGGAACCATAGTCACCGCCCCACCATAACCGTTCCTCGTTCTTTTGCATTTTACGGGCAAAAAACTAGAATTCCGCTAGATTCCCATATTTTCATGTGCAATAGCCCACGCCTTCCGAGTGGGCCTGGGCCCTCCGGACCTGGATTGCCTAAAATATTTTCTGGCCATAGAATACGACCTAAGGAACCATAGTCACCGACCCGCCATGACCGTTCCTCTTTTTTTGCATTTTACGGCCAAAACACTAAAATTCTACCTGATTCCCATATTTTCGTGTGCTATAGCCCACGCCTTCCGAGTGGGCCTGGGCCCTCCAGACCCAAATTGCATAAAGAATTTTCGGGCCATCAAATTGGACCTAAGGAACCACAGTCACCGCCCCACCATAACCGTTCCTCGTTCATTTGCATTGTACGGCCAAAAAACTAGAATTCCGCTCGATTCCCATATATTCGTGTGTTATAGCCCAAGCCTTCCGAATGGGCCCGGGCCATCCGGACCCGGATCGCCTAAAATTTCTTCGGGCCATCAAATATGACCTATGGAACCATAGTCACCGCCCCGCCATGACCGTTCCTCGTTTTTGGCATTTTACGGCCAAAACACTAGAATTCCGCGCGATTCTCATATTTACGTGTGCTCTAGCGCACGCCTTCCGAGTGGGCCCGGGCCCTCCGGACCTGGATTGCCTAAAATATTTTTGCGCCATAAAATACGACCTAAGAAACCATAGTCACAACCCCACCATGAACGTTCCTCGTTGTTTTGCGTTTTACGGCCAAAAACCAAGAATTCCGCAAGATTCCCATATTTTCGTCTGCTATTGCCCATGCCTTCCGCGTGGGCCCGGGCCCTCTGGACCCAGATCTCCTAAAACTTTTTTGGGCCATAGAATATGACCTAAGAAACCATTGTTACTACCCCGCCATGACCATTCCTCGTTCTTTTGCGTTTTACGGCCAAAAAACTAAAATTATGCTCGATTCCCATATTTTCATGTGCTATAGCCCATGCCTTCCGAGTGGGCCCGGGCCCTCCGGACCTGGATTGCCTAAAATATTTTCTTGCCATAGAATACGACCTAAGGAACCATAGTCACTGCCCCGCCATGAACTTTCCTCGTTCTTTTGCGTTGTACGGCTAAAAAATAAAACTTCTGCTCGATTCCCATATTTTTGTGTGCTATAGCCCACGCCTTCCGTGTGTGCCTGGGCCCTCTGGACCCGGATTGCCTAAATATTTTTCGGGCCATAGAATACGACTTAAAGAACCATCATCACCGCCCTGCCATGACCGTTCCTCGTTCTTTTGTGTTCTACGGCTAAATAAGTAGAATTTCGCCCGATTTCCAAATTTTCGTGTGCTAAAGCCCACGCCTTCCAAGTGGGTTCGGACCCCAGACTCGAATCGCCTAAAACTTTTGCGGGCCATCAAATACGACCTAAAGAACCATATTCACCGCCTCGCCATCACCGTTCCTCGTTTTTTGCATTTTACGACCAAAACACTAGAATTCCGCCCGATTCTTATATTTACGTGTGCTCTAGCGCACGTCTTCCAAGTGGGCCCGGGCCCTCCGGACCTGGATTGCCTAAAATATTTTTGCACCATAGAATACGACCTAAGAAACTATAGACACAGCCCCACCATGAACGTTCCTCGTTCTTTTGAGTTTTACGGCAAAAAACCAAGAATTCTGCAAGATTCCCATATTTTCGTGTGCTATTGCCCACGCCTTCCGCGTGGGCCCCGACCCTCTGGACCCGGATCTCCTAAAAAAAATTTGGGCCATAGAATATGACCTAAGAAACCATTGTTACCGCCCCGCCATGACCGTTCCTCATTCTTTTGCGTTTTACGGCCAAAAAACTAGAATTCCGCTCGATTCCCATATTTTCATGTGCTATAGCCCACGCCTTCCGAGTGGGCCCGGGCCCTCCGGAACTGGATTGCCTAAAATATTTTCTGGCCATAGAATATGACCTAAGGAACCATAGTCACCGCCCCTCCATGAACGTTCCTCGTTCTTTTGCATTTTACGGCTAAACAATAAAAATTCTGCTCGATGCCCATATTTTTGTGTGTTATAGCCCACGCCTTCCGTGTGTGCACGGGCCCTCCGGACCCGGATTGCCTAAATATTTTTCGGGACATAGAATACGACCTAAGGAACCATCGTCACGGCCCTGCCATGACTGTTCCTCGTACTTTTGCGTTCTACGGCTAAAAAAGTAGAAGTTCGCCAGATTCCCAGATTTTCATGTGCTATAGCCCACGCCTTCCAAGTGGGCTCGGCCCCCAGACCCGAATCGCCTAAAAATTTTGCGGGCCATCAAATACGACCTAAAGAACCATATTCACCACCTCGCCATTACCGTTCCTCGTTGTTTTGCATTTTACGGACAAAACACTAGAATTCCGCCCGATTCCCATATTTCGTGTGCTATAGCCCACGCCTTCCGAGTGGGGCCAGGCCCGCCGGACCCGAATCTCCTAAAACTCTTTTGGTATATCAAACAGGACCTAAGGAACCATATTCACCGCCCCACCATGACCGTTTCCTTGTTGTTTTGCGTTTTACGGCTAAAAAACTAGAATTCCGCCTGTTTCACATATTTGCGTGTGCTATAGCCCATGCCTTCCGAGTGGGCCAGGTCCCTCCGGACCCGGAATGCCTAAATATTTTTCTGGCCATCCAATACAACCTAAGGAACCATAGTCACAGCCCCACCATGA
This sequence comes from Nicotiana otophora, assembly GCA_000715115.1. Taxonomy (NCBI): domain Eukaryota; kingdom Viridiplantae; phylum Streptophyta; class Magnoliopsida; order Solanales; family Solanaceae; genus Nicotiana; species Nicotiana otophora. Next base: position 9,856 of record AWOL01S0431396.1, read on the forward strand.
ACGTTCCTTGTTCTTTTGTGTTTTACGGCCAAAAAATAAGAATTCCGCCTGATTCCCATATTTTCGTGTGCTATAGCCCACGCCTTCCGAGTGGGCCTGGGCCCACCAAAATCGGATTGCCTAAAAATTTTTCGGGCCATCAAATAGGACCTAAGGAACCATAATCACCGCTCCGCCATAACCGTTCCTCACTCTTTTGCATTTTAAGGCCAAAAAACTAGAATTCCGCCCGATTCCCAAATTTTCGTATGCTATAGCCCACGCCTTCCGAGTGGGCCCGGGCCCTCCGGACCTGGATTTCTTAAAATATTTTCTAGCCTTAGAATATGACCTAAGGAACCATAGTCACCACCCCACCATGAACGTTCCTCGTTCTTTTGCATTTTACGGCCAAGAAATTAGAATTTCGCCCGATTCCCATATTTTCGTGTGCTATAGCCCACGTCTTCCAATTGGGTCCGATCCCCCAGACCCGGATTGCCTAATAATTTTGCGGGCCATCAAATACGACCTAAAGAACTATATTCACCACCTCGCCATGACCGTTCCTCGTTGTTTTGCGTTTTACGGCCAAAACACTAGAATTCCACCCGATTCCCATATTTTAATGTGCTATATCCCACGCCTTCCGAGTGGGACCGGCCCCCCAGACCCGGATCGCCTAAAAAGTTTGCAGGCCATCAAATACGACTTAAAGAACAATATTCACCACCTTGCCATGGCCGTTCATCATTGTTTTGCGTTTTATGGTCAAAACGCTAGACTTCCGCCTGATTCCCATATTTTCATGTGCTATAGCCCACGCCTTCCGAGTGGGCCCGGGCTCTCTGGACCCGGATCGCCTAAAAACTTTTCTGTCCATCAAATAGGACCTATGGAACCATAGTCATCACCCCACCATGACCGTTCCTCATATTTTGCGTTTTACAGCCAAAACACTAGAATTCTGCCCGATTACAATGTTTTTGTGTGCTATAGCGCACGCCTTCCGAGTGGGCCCAGGACCGCCTGACCTGGATTGCCTAAAATATTTTTGGGCCATAGAATATGACCTAAGGAACCATAGTCACAGCCCCACCATGAATGTTCCTCATTCGTTTGTGTTTTACGGCTAAAAAATTAGAATTCCGCCCGATTCCCATATTTTCGTGTGCTATAGCCCACGCCTTCCGAGTGGTCCTGGCCCCTCCGGACCTGGATTGCCTAAAACTTTTTCGGGCCATCAAATAGTACCTAAGGAACCATAGTCACCACCCCGCCATGACCGTTCCTCATTTATTTGCATTTTACGGCCAAACAACTAGAATTCCGCCCGATTCCCTAATTTTCGTGTGCTATAGCCCACGCCTTCCGAGTGGGCAC
>AWOL01S0431450.1:1084-11275 GCA_000715115.1 Nicotiana otophora
CCCACCTTGTCTCGCCACGTGTACAATAATAAAGTAAATGGTCGTCTTGTCTCACCACCCGCGCATAATAATATTCCCACCTTGTCTCTCCATATGCGCAAACCCACCCACACACATATATATGTCACGACCCAAATTAACCCACCGTAAGGTATCGTGATGGCACCTAGTCTTTACGACTAGGTAAGCTTAATATTACGAAAAATATAAAGAAAACACAACATTTTTAAAGATCAACAACATATTGTGAATAGCCAAGTGTAGTACCACTCGGCATATACAAAATAATTTCCCAAGATCCGGAATATCACTAAGTCACAAGCTGCTATAATCTATGTAGCTCTATACAAAAGTCTGAAGATAATAAAGAAAGTCTCTAGGCGAGGGAGTAGAAGGGGACTCCGAAGATCTGCGGACGCAAGCAATAGTACCTTGAAGTCTCCTAAAATCAGCAGCACGCTCTAACCTCGAGGCTGATAGGTCGCACCTGGAATTATACAGTTTACACTAATCACAGATGAGGAAAATAGGGATTTAATTAAGCATGGCGCACAGAATGTCAAATCGGCAGTTAAAACACGTAAGCATACTTTTCTAGTCTAAACTAAACAATTAAACATATTAGTGCAATTTAATAAGAGAAACAATTTATGATTTAAAAAGGATAAATGGGATTTTTGCAATAACAGCCCGTGTACATACTCGTCACCAAATAATATCCATATATCCTAAGGGGAAAGTCCCCAACACAAGGTTAGGCAAGCCACTTACCTAGAACCGCTCAAATCAATTCAATATCACATTCTTGCCACGAGTATCCGACTCCAAATGGCCTGAATCTATTCAAATGAATTGCATAATGTAAATATAACTACACGTAACTAATTTAACTAATTAATTCAAAGCTAAAGCGTGAAATTAGGAAAAACACCCAAAAGGTTTCCCCGAGCCCATGTCTCGGAATCGGGTACAAATTACACATTTTGCACCCCCATTCACTCACGAGTCTAACCATATCAAATTTACTAAAATCCAACATCAAATGGTCCTCCAAATCCACAAATCAAACTTCCAAATCCCTAGCTTCCAACTTCCAATTTTCACCTTAAATACACACTAACTAGGTGGGAAAATACATGGCAAGGCAAGATTATTGATCAAAAATAAGAACAAGGGACTTACCTCAAGAAATACCTTGAAAATGCTCTCCAAAGTCGCCCTAAACCGAGTTTGCAAAGTCAAAAATGACAAAACTCGCGAAGCCCTTCGGTTTTAACCACTGCCCGGGTATTTCCGCACCTGCGGTACCTGGGCTCGCACCTGCGGGTGCGCATGTGCGGGAAAATTACGCATCTATGCAATCCACTTGCCCCCTCTGCCTTCGCACCTATGACAAAAGGGCCGCACCTGCGCGTGCGCGCCTGCGAAAATCCCTTCCGCTTCTGCGTAACTTGCGCACTTGCGAACGGTCTGGCGCATTTGCGGGTATCGCAGATGCGGCCTTTTCCCACACACCTGCAACCCCAGACCAATCCACCCAACTCCGCTTCTGCACCAATTTTCTCGCACCTGCGGGCATCCTTGCGGAGGTGCGATTACAGCAGAACCAGCAAACTCATTTCGTTATGCATCTGTTATGCATCCGAAACACACCCGAGGCCCCCGGGACCTCAACCAAACATACCAACCAATCCTAAACCACCATACAAACTTAGTCGAGCCTTCAAACCACATCGAACAACACCAAAATCATGAATTAACCACGGATTCAAGCCTAAGAATTTACAATTTTCCAAATTCTACAAACGACGTCGAACCATATCAAATCTAGTCCGAATGACCTCAAATGTTACACACAGGTCACAAATGACATTACAAACCTACAGCCACTTTCGGAATTCTATTCCGATCTCGATATCAAAATTTCCACTATCGGCCGAAATCGCCGAAAAACTAACTTTCGCCAATTCAAGCCTAAATCTACTACAGGCCTCCAAAACATATTCTGGATGCGCTCGTAAACCCAAAATCACTCAACGGAGCTAACGAAGTCAACGGAATTCCATTCCGGATCCATCTTTACATAGTTTCGACTACGGTCCAAATTCTAAGGCTTAAACTTACAACTAGGTACTACGTGTCCCAAAACTCTCTGAATTCCATAACAAATCACTACGGCAAGTTCCAATAGCGGAAACAAATGTGGGGAAAATAATTATTAGGGGATCGGGGCTCTAATTCTCAAAACGACCTGCCGGGTCATTACAGATATGCCTAGAGTTGATTGTTAAGCATAAATTTATAACATTTCTCGTGTTCTTACCTTTATTGAGAACTATCTGGGCTACACTTGAGGTTATAAAGAGGCTAATTCCCTGAATAAACGGGGTAGTTACTATCTCTGCGTTAAATTGTCGATTTGAAGTGTGATAGCAGACTTTGCACATGCTTACACTATGACGTATTATTTATACCAGTCCAGGAGCATGAGAATCTTATTTCATCACCATATACAAGTGTACTTGATTAATTGCTCCTGTATGATATGCTGGGACTAGAGGCCTGTGACCATGCCAGGTGATTCATATTATTTTCACGTGAGTTGTCCGTGTCGTGTGTGAGAATTTTATTTCTATGATAATTTATCTTATTCATTAATTTCCTTCCACTACAATTATGCACATGCACCTACGGTTATCCTCTTCATGAAAATTTGAGGAGTTGGTTGTAATATTGTGGTTGTGGTGGTGCTTGTTGAACTTGCAATACAGTTCTCTTCCTTGAGACATCTCCCATATTTGGGTACACGGATTGTGCAGTTGTGGCTTGAGTTATGATGATGTAGTGTGTCGGTGGGATAGTTGTGTTTAATAATATAAGGTCATTGGACCTAGAATGGGTGCTATCATGTTTGACTACAGTATATTCAGGAGGATACTATTAAAACTCAGCTTAGAAAGTGATTATGGTTCTGGTTGGGGCGAGAGAGCTGCATGAATTGTTGATCCGATAAGGGGTCATGAGATTTCTACGTGTTTCTTTCATTATTTGCAGTGTACGAAGGTTTTGGAACGAGGTTTTATTTGATATGGGATTTAACACTAGTATCGGGTTAGTTTGGAATAGTCACTGTGATCGGGAATGGTGCTGCGAGTATGTGAATTGTGTTGTACATTATGTGATTATATCTGGGGTTATGGTTATGGCTTAATATAGCTTGTTCAGACTGATACGGTGTGTAGATGTGAGATTCAGGTCTTGAAAAAAAATTCTGAATGTTGGAAATTGAATTTCAAGGTTTTTGGACTAAGGTTAAATTAATGATTTTCAATTGTATTGTGTTGTTAAGCCTATATAGAATAGGGTGACGTGGGATCACCCCCCGGTATGTGCGTGATAAGGTGGAATAGTGATTCGATGGCTTGGAAACAACTCTTGGCACATTCGAGGACAAACGTATGTTTAAGTGGGGGAGAATGTAACGACCCGGCCGGTTGTTTTGAGCATTACATGCCTGTTCCCCCATTTACTACTCAATTTATGCCTTACAATTAATACATGACTTATCGGGTTAGTTGGTTCGGGTCCGGAAGGATTTCAGAGTGAAATGAGACAATTAGTCTCATAATTAAAAACTTAAGTTGTAAAAGTTGACCGGATGTTCAATTATGTGTAAATGACCTCAGAATTGAATTATGGTGATTCCAATAGCTCCATATGGTGATTTTGGACTTAGGAGCGTGTCCGGAAAAATTATTGGAAGGAAGTAAGTTTGATCGGGGGGTTGACTTTTTGATATCAGGGTTGGAATCCAGTTCTGAAAATTTTCATAGCTACGTTATCTCATTTATGACTTGTGAGCAAAATTTGAGGTCAATCGGACGTGATTTGATAGGTTCCGGCGTCGTTTGAAGAAATTGGAAGTTCAAAAGTTCATTAGGCTTGAATCTATGTGTGATACGTCTTTTGATGTTGTTTGATGTGATTTGAGGCTTCAACTAAGTTCGTATGATATTTTAGAACTTGTTGGTGTATTTGGTTAAGGTCCCGGGGGCCTCGGGTGAGTTTCGGATGGCTAATGGATCAATTTTGTACTTTGCATTCCAGCTGAAGAATGTTGGTTTTCTGTCACTGGTTTCTTTCTATGCGATCGCGTGAGAAGGTTCGCGATCCCATAGGCTTGTTTGGGTAGAAGTGAAATTGTTCTATGCGATCGCGTGAAGGCAACCGCGATCGCGTAGGTTTGTTAAGGCAGTGACGATTTTGTTCTTCGCAATCGAGTGAAGATGGCCGCGATCGCGTAGCTGTGGGAGTCTGTTATTTGCGAACGCATGAAGAAGGTCGCGTTCGCGTAGAGTAAGTGGAGCAGAAGTGGAGGTCACGCATTTGTACTTCGCGATCGCATGGACGAGTCCGCAATCGCGTAGGTCTGTGATGTTGTGCATCACGATCGCATGGTCAGGTCCGCGATCAGGTAAGGTTAAAACTGGTCAGGGGCAAACTGTGCTTCGCGATCGCGTGAGTATGTCCCCGATCACGTAGAGCTAATGACTAGGCAGAGAGTTTATGTTCTGAAAATGGGACCATTTTTCATTTTTACTGATTTGGAGCTCGGACAGAGAGGATTTTCGGGAGAATTTTAAGGCAAATAACGGAGTAAGTGTTCTTAACTCAATATATGTTAAATTACCCGAATCCATGGTTGTTTTTAACATTTAATTGGTGAATTAAGTTGAAAAATTATGAAAACCCTCTTGGTTTAATTTGAAGATTTGAGGGTCGAGTTGACGTCGAATTTGAGTAAACTTTATATGGTTGGACTCGTGGTCGATTGGGCGTTCATATTTTATAACTTTTGTCGGGTTCCGAGATGTGGGTCCCACAGGCAATTTTTGAGTTAATTTCAGATTTTTATTGGAAAATTAGTATTTCCTTATGAAATTAATTACAATAATTGGCATTGACTCAATTTAATTAATTGTGGCTAGATTCAAGCCGTTCAGAAGTTGATACATGCAGAATGGGATTTATGGAGCATTGTTTAGCTTGCTCGACATTGGATTCATCTTGTTCGAGGTAATTAACTCTTCTAATCTTGGAGCTGAGAGTATGAACCATGAATATATGTATTATGTGAATTGTTGGGAGGTGACGCACATGCTAGGTGACGGGCGTGTGGGCGTGCACCATGGAAATTGTGACATAATTGTTTCTGTAAAATTTTATAGTCAAATAATCTTGGCATTTTCTATGTAGTTTTATGTGCTAAAGGATTTGAGCTAAGGATCATATTAAAAATCATGTTGAGGCTATGTGCCAGTATTATTGGGATCCACAGAGGTCATATTACTATGAATTATTTGTTTTAAATTGAAAATTCATACTCAGTCATATTCATGTCATTACATATCATATCTCGGTCTCTGTTGTTATTTATTGATACATCATATCATCATTGTCGGGCAATTTTAATGACATTGTGAGCCCAAGAGAGAGAGACTGGAGAGATTGATGACTGAGTGAGACCGAGGGCCTGATTGTGAGGATAATTATGGGATAGGGCTGCACGCCGCAGCAGGCCATATTGGCTTTATATACTTTATTATTATGGGATCGGGTTGCACGCCGCAGCAGTCCAGATTTGCTTATTATAGCACGTGAGTTATCCGTGTGGATATAGATATTGATACTGTAGTATGTGAGTTGTCCTTGTAGCACGTGAGTTTTCCGTGCAAATTTTAGCGCTTGGGCTGAAGGAGCCCCTCTGAAGTCTGTACACACTCCCAGTGACCGCAGGTACCTACTAAGTGCGAGTGTAGAGTGCCGAGCGATTGGGCGGACTGAATGACTGTGAGGGCTGAGTGACTGGGAGTACTGAGTGATTAGGAGGACTGAGTGAAATTATACTTTGAGGGTATGCATATGATTTTATCACTGAGTTGCATCGCATTGACATGCACATTTGACATACAGGCAGAGAGATACATTTTTCTCATGTTGTACGGTATCACGTCATTCATGACTTCTCACACATTTTGGCATATGGGCATAGTGATGCATTTTCCACTGGTTATCTGGAAAGAAAATGAGACATCTTATTTATTGTTGAAAGGATTTTTGTGAAAAATTACTATTTTAAAACTTACTTATATTTTTGGTAAACAATTTGGATTTTCACTGACACACTAGAAAGAGAGAATTATTTTTCAGAAATCATGATTAAGCTGAGCATTTTAAATCTGAGTTACTTCTTTGTTACTTGCTTTATGTTGTTATGAACTGTTGTTGGTTATTAGTGGTGGACCCGACCTTGGTCAAGCTTGTCACTACTTTCAACCTAAGGTTAGGTTTGTTACTTATTAAGTACATGGGGTCGGTTGTACTCATACTACACTTCTGCACCTTGCGTGCAAATATTGGATGTTGATGTTGCTGTGATCGACTGGAGCTGGATTTGAAGACGTACATATGTTCTGGTTGTAGCTGCCTCTTGTTCATGGTAGCCTTAGATTTATAAAAATTTGTTTATGTACATTTCAAACAGATGATGTATTTATTTCATTCCAGCTTTGAAATTTCTAATTTTAGAAGCTCATGATTTGTACTATCTGTCCTTGGGAAGTAAAGTAGAGTCAGATAAATATTAATTGAATCGGATTATTGTTATTGGGCTTACCTAGCGGATGAGGTTAGGTGCCATCACGGCTAGTTGGATTTTGGGTCGTGACAGTACTGTTGTGGTGTATTCATACTACGCTTCTGCACATTTTTGTACAGATCCAGTTACGTCTACTCGTGCCAGTCGTCAGTGATCACTTGTTAGTTTCTTTATAGAGATTTCAAGGTATACATGCTCGACATCTATAGGCCTCGAAGTCATTTATTCTTATTTCCTGTTGTATTTTTATTCAAACATTGATGTACTAGACACCTCAGCTTACTCGGTAGAGCTTATGACTCAGTTCCACCGGTCGTGGGGAGTGGATTGTTGTTGATTCTATTTTGAGAAGTTTACATCAGTTATTTAGCTTTGTTTTATTATTTTGTTAATTATTTCTTCCAAGTTATTATTAATTGTTTGCCTTACCTAGTCATAGAAACTAGGTGCCATCATGATATCCTACGATAAGGAAAATTGGGGTCGTGACAAATTGGTATCAGAGCCCTAGGTTCATAGGTGTTATGAGTCAAAGCAGGTTTAGTAGAGTCTTGCAGATCAGTACGGAGACGTTTGTACTTATTTTCAAGAGGCTACGAAACTATTAGAAAAACTTAATATTTGACTTTCTATTCTCTCACAGATGGTAAGGACACGCACTGTTGGATCTGACAATCAGACACCTGTGCCCCTGCTAGATCCGCGAGAGGCTAGGGCCGGGGCAGAGGCAGAGGAGTGGCATGTGATGCAGCTAGAGCACCTGCCCGAGCTGCGATAGAGGAGCCGCTAGTAGCTCTAGTTGGGGAACAGGTACCCGAGGCGCCTGTTGCCACCCCAGCACTTCAGGAGACCCTCATACAGTTCTTGAGCATGTTTGGTACCTTAGCTCAGGCAGGGTTGATTCCACTTGCACCAGCCAGATCTCAGACTAGGGGAGGAGCTCAGACTCCCGTGGCCCATACCTAAGAGCACCAGGTCAAAGTTGACCAGGTCCCAGAGTTTATACCTGTATAGCCTGTTGTTCCGATTTAGACAGCGATTAGGGCAGCAACATCTGAGAAGGAGAAGCTTAGGATTGAGAGGTTCAAGAAGTATCACCCTTATAGTTTTAGTGCCACTGTATTCTCCGCACCATGGGTATTGTGGAGACGAGTGGGGTTGCATTTACTATGTTCCATCTGTCAAGAGAGACATATCAGTGGCGGTGAGTGTACGAGGAGGGTAGCCCAGCCGATACAGCTTCACTTACTTGAACTCGATTTTCAGGGTTATTCTTGAGAGAGTTTGTTTCTCAGACCCTTAGGGATGCATGGTGCGTAGAGTTTGAGAAGTTGCACCAAGGTACTATGATAGTGTCGGAGTATGTTGTCTGATTTAGTGATTTGTCGAGACATGCACCTGCCTTGGTTTCTATAGTCAGAGAGCGAGTCCGTCGATTTATCGAGGGCTCAACTATGGTATTAGGTTCAGCATGGCTCGAGAGTTGGAGATAGATACCCCATATCATCATATAGTAGAGATTGCATGGAGCTTGACAGGTATACGGGGTTATGAGAGAGAGGACAGGGAGGCCAAGAGGCTCAAGGTATTGGAGGATTTAGTGGTGGCCACGCTGCAGCTACAACTTGTCATGGAAGGGGCTATGTGAGCCGTCTAATTCACTCAGGACTTCCATCTTCTAGTGGTGCTCCGATATTTCTGAGGTCTTACGTTGCACACTTTTCTCAACAACTTTCTAGTGTACCTCCTGCACAGGGTGACTTCAGCAGTCAGTCTAGCTGACCAGGCCCGAGCTAGTCCCAGCAGCCATGCCTATTGAGAGATTGCTTTAAGTGTGGTGATACCCGTCACATGGTTAGAGACTATCCCAAACTCAAGAGGGGCGCACCTCCACATACTACTCAGGCTCCACAGATTCAGTCAGATCCACAAACTTCTCAAGCCATGGTTGCTTCCCCAATTGCCACTCCACCCGCACAGCTAGGTAGGGGTGGCGTACGGGCCGGTAGAGGTCACCTTAGAGGGGGAGGCCATGCCAGATTCTATGCTTCTCCAGGTAGGACAGAGGCAGTTGCTTCAAACTCAGTCATTGCATATATGGTTTTGGTTTGCCATAGAGATGCATCAGTGTTATTTGATTCGGGATCCACTTATTCATATGTGCCATCTTACTTTGCTACGTATTTGGATATATCGCATGACTCTTTGAGTTCTTCTATTTGTAAATCAGTCATGTATAGTTATTGTTGGTAGTTTTAAGACTAGATTTGATCTACTGTTATATAGTATGGTAGACTTTGATGTTATTTTGGGCATGGACTGGTTGTCACCCTATCATGCTATTTTAGACTGTCACACCAAGATTTTGACATTGGGTATGGTAAGTTTACCACGGTTAGAGGGGATGGGTGAACTGGATTATATTCCTAGTAGGGTTGTATCATTTCTAAAGGCTCAGCGGATGGTTGCGAAGGGATGTGATTCTTATCTAGCCTTTGTGAGAAATGCCAGTGCTGATACTCATACTGTTGAGCTAGTTCCGGTAGTGAAAGATTTTCCAAATGTATTTCTAGCGGATCTTCCAGGCATGCCGCGCGATAGGGATATCGATTTTGGTATTGACTTATTGCCAGGCACTCATCCCATTTCTATTCCACCATATCATATAGCTACAGCTGAGCTGAAGAGTTAAAGGAGCAGTTGCAAGAGTTGCTTGATAACGATTTCATTCGGCCTAGTGTAACGTCGTGGGGCGCTCTGGTCTTGTTTGTGAAGAAGAAAAAAGGTTCTATGTGCATGTGTATTAATTACCGACAGTTGGACAAGGTTACAATGAAGAATAGGTATCCATTGACACTCATTAATGACTTATTTGATCAGCTACAGGGTGCTAAAGTGTTCTCAAAGATTGGTTTGCGGTCAGATTATCATCAGCTTAAGATTCAGGATCTGGATATTATGAAGACTACCTTTAGGACTCGGTATAGTCACTATGAGTTTCTTGTGATGTCATTTGGGTTGACCAATGCCCCAGCAGCATTTATGCACATAATGAATAGTGTATTCCAGCTTTATCTTGATTCATTCATCATTGTGTTTATTGATGAAATCTTGGTGTACTCTCGCAGTCGGGAAGATCATGAGCAACACTTTAGGATCATGCTCCAGACCTCGAGAGAGAAGGAGTTGTATGCAAAATTCTCAAAGTGTGAATTCTAGCTTGATTCAATGGCATTTTTGGGTCATGTGGTATCGAGTGAGGGGATCAAGGTAGATCCAAAGAAGATTGAAGAAGTGTAAAATTGGCCCCGACCATCTTCAGCTACTGAGATCCAGAGTTTCCTCGAGTTGGCCGGGTATTATTGTCGTTTTGTAGAGGGTTTCTCATCTATTGCTGCACTTATGACTACAGTGACCCAGAAGGGTGCTCATTTTAGATGGTCCGAGGAGTGTGATGCGAGCTTTCAAAATCTCAAGACTATTTTGACTACAGTCCCAGTGCTGGTGTTGCCTACAGGCTCGGGATCTTATAC
>AWOL01S0432416.1:0-35496 GCA_000715115.1 Nicotiana otophora
TCTTCGGGGACCAACTTAATATCCCTTTTTCTTTTTCAAAGAGGAATCCAAGTTTAAACCTCGACACACATTTTTTCTTTTTCTCTTTTCATCCGGCAGATAGTATTGCGGTATCATATTTATTTGAATCCAGTACCTTCAACACGAAATATAAATTATATGTGAAAATCTATTAAAATCGTGATAAATAATATATATATATATACCCATAATTTTACAAATATACTAAAATTTTAAAGGTTAAACTCATGAAATATAAATCATAAATTCAGCTCCGTCTTCGGGCCTTCTCACCAAGAAGTCTCACTGTCATCGGAATCTTCTCTTATGAGAAAGATTGAAAAAGATTGGTTGACTTGTCCTTAAATAGGTGTAATGGTTGTAAATAGCACGTCCAACAACTCCATTAGTTCCATTCCCTTACCAATGGTTGGCATATTATTGAACCCCTCGAGCTCAAGTAGTTTTCATGATTTCTTTATACATAATTATAAGTTATGGAATCACAACAAATTGACATGATTATTCTTTATGGATTCCTCGTAATATTTCACTTGTCACACAGTTACCTGATTAGGCGGAAAGAATCTTTCTTGCTATTGGATATATATATATATATATATATATATATATATATATATATATATATATATATGTATTAATGTGTTTCTTATGTCAAAATATAATTGAAAATAAACCAGCAAATTGAAGAGTGTTAACATGGAGAAGGTTGGTTTTAGTTATGTGGAGGTGCTTTGCATATTTTGAATTTGACTAAGGGTTTTAAAGCTTGGTCAAAAGAATACAAAGATAATGAGCAATATTCAATGAAGTTTAGTATAGTTATGGGTGTCAATGAATATTTGAAAATCGATCGAACCGTACCGCACCGATTTTTAATTTTTTTTTTAAAGAAACCGTACGTTTTTATATAAATCTGTAACTGTACCGATAATTAGGGTAGATTTTTTATTTCATAAAAATAAATCGAAAAAATATCGAACTGTACCGAATAAATTTTATATGTGAAATATTTATATAGTAAGTTTAAAACTAATAAAGCATTAAATTTTTAATTGAGCCTTGGAATTATGAAAACTGTTACAAGCCAACAAGTAATTAAACTCAAAATACTACTTCCTAAAACCTATTATGCTACTTATACTTAAACTAAGTTGTTTCAAGTATCTTTATTAGCAAGACACAAAGTATTCTTGTGAAGCAAACTACAATGTATTGAATATGTTTCCTTTCATATAATTTAGATTTATCTTTTTGAATATTTAATATAGACTTTATTCTTGAGTCTCACCTTGGTTAATATCTTTTATTTTCTTTGTTTTTACTTGATTTTTTTACGTTGCTGTCGAATAGTTGATGGATTCATACTCTAGCCATCTTTCATGTTTTTTTAATTCATCATCATTTAAACAGTAAAAATGTCTAGAAAGTTTTGCTAAGTCCTATAAAAGAATGTATATTATCTACTGGTGAATTTTACATGACATTTTAAAAAATACCGAAAATTAACCGAACAGTACGGATACCGAAGTGAAACCGACATGATTGGGACGATTTCAAAAACTCTAATTTTGGTTATACATAATAGAATAACCGAAAAATTAGTATGGTACAAATTTTATAAAATAACTGGCCGAACCGAACCATTGACACCCCTAAGTATAGTAATGTAAATGTTCGCGATTTCTTTAAACAAATTACAATTCCATTTTTCCAAATTTTGAGTATAGAACGTATATAAAGCTTAGAGAGGGCGGGTTGATAGGCCCAACCATGCTCCACTATATTCTAAAGAGAAAACTACAGAAGTAAGTCATAAATAAATACTACTTGCCAATAACTAGCCATTAAGTCATGCTATCAGAAATAATCATAAAATATTATCAATGATATACAATATTTAAAAAATCTAGATAAAAAAGAATTTTTTAATTGGTATTGTTGGAATTCGTTGAAAACAAATAAATGAGGCGATATACAAAATTTGAAAAAAATTAAAGTGAAATGGACCGGTTGAAGTCAAAAATCCTTATCAATGATATGCAACATTCAAAAACCTAGGAAAAAAAAGCTTTTTTTTTTCAATGAATATGGTTGGAATTCATTAAAAATATATGGATGAGGCAATAAATAAAATTTGAGAAAGATTAAACGTGATTTGGATTGGTTTAGAGTTAAAATTCTTGAAATCGATTTAAAAATTTTCTCTGCGACACATGTATCAATCATGTATCTCACACACACGTGTACTAGGATATACATGGGATATACAAGAGATACGCATTCGATACATATGGGATACACATTTTATTTTCTTCCATATTTATCTTCTACTTCATGTTTTTAATTAAAACAACCTTAAAACTTCATCAAATCATCCCAAAATGAAGATTCAAACTCCTTAAAATGTATCCAATCTATGCTAATAACACCCACTTGAAACAAATTTTAATTTTTGAATTCAAGTTTAAGCAAGGTTCAATGGCTTCCAATGGAGTTTTAGTTCATCTTCTTCAATCTTCAAATTATTTTGTTAAGCAACTGTATCAAATAAATGCATTTATCTTAAGACTAATATTATCCACAACTACCGCCCCATGTACAATATTTGTATGGCTGCTCCATGTACAATATTAAGAAATTAATTTCTGATATAAACACATAGCACATTCAATTGAATATAGAAATCACTAGTTGCTCAAGTGAAAGACCACGTATGTAACCCTAGTTGTATTATATTAGCACTATATTAAAATTTTATTGAAAGAGCTTTAATTTGGCACTTACGTTCATTATATTATCTAGGCATGCATTTTTATATAGATTTAAGAATTATTTTTATTTTCTTCTAATTGACTACGTGAAGGAGAAAGAGGAAAGATGAGGAAGGTAGACTAAAGAGAAGGAGGAGCATACATATCGTCAATTGGGCTAATATCGATAGCATTCGGCTAAAATTAATAGTATTTTATGAATTAACTAATATTAATAGTATTTTATTCTGAAAGATCAAACTATATAATGTCTCTATTTTAAAAGTTAGCGTGAGGGACTATTTATTTGGAGAAAGAATTATAGAGATTTGGCCCTACAGGAATCAGTCATAGCTTGAATTTTACGCCACATGTAGCATATTCAAGAAAAAGAAAAAAAATAATCTCTTATATTTGCGTGTAAGTACAAAGGGATCTCTTAAATAAATTTTTTAGCAGTATTGATCTTTCAAGTTTGTCAAAAATATGCATTTTTGGCCTCTCAAATATTTAACAAACTCTGAGCACTAGAATTAATGAGAACCGTAAAAAGAAATATTTAACATAAACTCACATTTAGANCCTAGATAAAAAAGAATTTTTTAATTGGTATTGTTGGAATTCGTTGAAAACAAATAAATGAGGCGGTATACAAAATTTGAGAAAAATTAAAGTGAAATGGACCGGTTGAAGTCAAAAATCCTTATCAATGATATGCAACATTCAAAAACCTAGGAAAAAAAAGCTTTTTTTTTCAATGAATATGGTTGGAATTCATTAAAAATATATGGATGAGGCAATAAATAAAATTTGAGAAAGATTAAACGTGATTTGGATTGGTTTAGAGTTAAAATTCTTGAAATCGATTTAAAAATTTTCTCTGCGACACATGTATCAATCATGTATCTCACACACACGTGTACTAGGATATACATGGGATATACAAGAGATACGCATTCGATACATATGGGATACACATTTTATTTTCTTCCATATTTATCTTCTACTTCATGTTTTTAATTAAAACCACCTTAAAACTTCATCAAATCATCCCAAAATGAAGATTCAAACTCCTTAAAATGTATCCAATCTATGCTAATAACACCCACTTGAAACAAATTTTAATTTTTGAATTCAAGTTTAAGCAAGGTTCAATGGCTTCCAATGGAGTTTTAGTTCATCTTCTTCAATCTTCAAATTATTTTGTTAAGCAACTGTATCAAATAAATGCATTTATCTTAAGACTAATATTATCCACAACTACCGCCCCATGTACAATATTTGTATGGCTGCTCCATGTACAATATTAAGAAATTAATTTCTGATATAAACACATAGCACATTCAATTGAATATAGAAATCACTAGTTGCTCAAGTGAAAGACCACGTATGTAACCCTAGTTGTATTATATTAGCACTATATTAAAATTTTATTGAAAGAGCTTTAATTTGGCACTTACGTTCATTATATTATCTAGGCATGCATTTTTATATAGATTTAAGAATTATTTTTATTTTCTTCTAATTGACTACGTGAAGGAGAAAGAGGAAAGATGAGGAAGGTAGACTAAAGAGAAGGAGGAGCATACATATCGTCAATTGGGCTAATATCGATAGCATTCGGCTAAAATTAATAGTATTTTATGAATTAACTAATATTAATAGTATTTTATTCTGAAAGATCAAACTATATAATGTCTCTATTTTAAAAGTTAGCGTGAGGGACTATTTATTTGGAGAAAGAATTATAGAGATATGGCCCTACAGGAATCAGTCATAGCTTGAATTTTACGCCACATGTAGCATATTCAAGAAAAAGAAAAACATAATCTCTTATATTTGCGTGTAAGTACAAAGGGATCCCTTAAATAAAATTTTTAGCAGTATTAATCCTTCAAGTTTGTCAAAAATATGCATTTTGGCCTCTCAAATATTTAACAAACTCTGAGCACTAGAATTAATGAGAACCGTAAAAAGAAATATTTAACATAAACTCACATTTGGAGGTGCAATTTTTGCTTTTTCACTACATTTTATTTATTTTTTGAGTCTGGTACAGTTTTTAAGGTGCAATTTTGCTACTTTACATATAATTTTTGGAGTTTGATACAATTTTTGTGTTGCGATTTTTGGAATTTGATGGGACATTTCGGGTATTTCTTGTTTAAATATTGTTTTTCAGGGTTCTTACTAAATATATTTTCCATAATTTTTATTAAATCTAATAGTCGTAGTTTATTAAGTATTTGATTGAGACTAAATTGCTCAAGAATATATATTTAAGGGCCCACCGTGAACCAACCCCAAACATAAGGGACCATAGAATTGTTTATCACGTGTTCATTATAATATTGGGGCTAAATATCATGCTATTCCGCTAGAAAAAAGTCTGCGCGATGACTATACAAAGAGGATAATCCTAAACCCGCTCTTGAATAATTGAGAGAGAAATTTTCATATAATAGTAATCAATCTATCAGTGATATCCTTAGAAATAAGAATAAGTATATTGAGATAGCTAAAAAAGCAGAAGTTGTTCAAAGGCATGTTCAAAGCAAGAAATTGTGCGAGTATGAACATCCAAAGGTATGTATAGAATTTTTTTAATCTAGTATCTTGTCACGACCCGGAATCTCACCTTCAGGATCGTGATGACGCCTAACATTTCACTTGATAGGCATACCAATGTTAGCTAGATTTATTAGCCAGTTTAAACAATTCAAATCAAAATTTTAACAACAACAACCGAATAGTCTGAAATAAGGTGATAACTACTGAACGACGTAATCCAAATACAATTCCTAGAAACTGGGGTCACCAATACATGAGCGTCTATAGTACTACAGATAATAATGTGAATAAACACAACTATCTGAATCTAAATAAACATCAGTAATGAAATAGAAGAGATCTTCAGGATTGCGGATGCTGTGCAACTATACCTCAAGTCTCCACAAGTATTTGGATTCAGGAAAATCTCACTAAGCGCTGTTGGGATCAACTTCGGTATTTGCACAAGAAGTGTAAAGTGTAGTATGAGTATAAGCGACCTTATGTACTCTGTAAGTGCCGAGACTAACCTCGACGAAGTAGTGACGAGGCTAAGACGGGCCACTTACAATAACCTGTACGCAATAATAATAATAATAATAATAATAATAACAGGAAAACATGGAATGGAAGTAAAGCAATTGCCTCATGAAAACGAACTCGAAATTAAACTACCATATAGCCCAAAACAAAAAGTCTCATAGTCTCATATTACAATGCTGAGGCTAATTCAACAATCACAAACAAGTACCACATATACAATCCATTGTGGCGCGCAACCCGATCCCACCATATCATTATCTGTCCATATCATAATCCGTCCTTATTCCACCATTTCAGTTCATTACCTTTCAATTTTCGTTGCGGCATGCAACCCGCTCCCCAAACAATTTCAATTATCAATATAAACAAGTCAACAACCAAATGTACAAGAATTTCTACATCAAGAGGGTAAATGTGTAAGGCAATAAGGAACCATAGAACAATCAAAGAATCTCTAACAATTCGAAGTTTCAAGCTTACCAATTCATCGGTATCTAGCAACTAAACAACTTACGCAAGTAAAACCACATTACATAATGCAACAAATATTACAAAATAATAGGACAAGTAAAGCATGTGAAAATAAAGGTATGCAATTAAAGAAANGAATACAACAAATATTACAAAATAATAGGACAAGTAAAGCATGTGAAAATAAAGGTATGCAATTAAGAAAGTAAGGACAAGTAGCAAATAAGCATGGAGTCATGGGGGAAACGTACAAATTAAGGCAAATGAATAATTAAATGAAAAGTAACAATTATGGCATAGAAGTCAAATAAATGCATGTAACATTTAAGGCATGAAGCAAGATATATAATGAAATAAATGAAAACATGGAAATAAGTATCATGACAGCGTACATACATTCATCACCTCGCAAATACGTCATTTTCTCAGATAATTCACATAACACATAGTTCAAGAATTCCTAATTCCCTTAAGTCAAGGTTAGACCCAACACTTACCTCACTCCGCGTATCAAAGTAATCAACTAACCATGGTGTTGCCTTTTGAACAAGTCTCCAAACTAACCGAATCTAGCAAATTATCGATCAAATGAGTCAAAATAACCTTTAGAACTATCCATTAATGAAAGAGGTTCAATTTTGAAAAAGTCAACAAAAATCAACCCTGGGCTCGCTTGGTCAAAACTCAAGGTTCGGACCAAAATTCGATTACCCATTCACCCTCGAGCCCGGTTATGTAATTTGTAATCCGACCTCAATTTGAGGTCTAACTCTCAATTTTATGTAATTCTTAATTTCTACACAAATTCCTAATTTCTACCATGGAAATCCTAAATTTGATGTTGAAATCTCATGAAAAACAATGGGGAATTAAAAATAAATGGATTAAAGTTACTTACCAATGAATTTGGGAAGAAGAACCTCTTGGAAAATCGCCTCTAGAGTGTTTAGGATTGAGAAATAGTGTAAAATGAGCTAAGTCCCAATTTTCCTCTCTTTTACCTAGCTGCGAATGTCGCAATTGCGAAGTCTTATTCGTAATGTAAGACAAAGGTCGGAATGTGAACCCTGCCTCAGAAGCCCAGAAGTCACAATTGCGACAAAATAATCGCAAATTCGAAGATTCCACCTTCGCAAATGCGGCCAATATCTTCATAATTGCAAAGAAGTCCTATTTTTCCAGGCATCGCAAATGCGACCAAGTGATCGCAAAAGCAATCCTGTGTTGTTCGCAATTGCAAAATATTTCCTTGCAAATATGAGGTTACCCAATCCCAAGCCCTGCTCGCAAATACGAACATTTGTCCGCAAAAACAAGGCTCGCAATTGCGAGCCAGACCTCGCAAATGCCAGATCTGCATCAAACACCAGAAGTGTTCAATGCACCAGTAGTTCAAGTCATCCAAAACTTTTTCGAAAAACGTCCGAAACTCATCCAAGCCCACGGGCTCCAAACCAACCATGCACACAAGTGTAATAATACCGTATGAACTCGATCACACGATCAAATCACCAATATAACATCTAAATCTATAAATCGAATATCAAAATCAATGAAATTTCAAAGGGAACTCAAGAACAACTAGAATCACATCTAATTGTCCGAATCATGTCAAACCAATTCCGAATTGCACCAAATTTTGCAGACAAATTTCAAATAGTAATACGGACCTATACCAAGTTTCAATATCAAAATCTGAACTCGATAGCCATGAAGTCAACTTAAGGTCAAACTTAGAAAATTTCCAAACTTTCAAAATACTAGCTTTCGCCAAAATGAGTCAAATCAATATAGGGATCTTCGATTTTAATTCCGGGCATACGCCTAAATTCAAAATCATGATACGGACCTACCGGAATCCGCTAAAAACTGATCCGAGATTGTTTTCACAAAATATTGACCGTAGTCAATTCAAGTTTTTTGTAAAGCCAAAAATCATGTTTTCTTTAATTTTTCATATAAAAGCTTTACAAAAAGAGACACGGACCATGCACACAAACCAAGAAACATCAAACGAAGCTAACAGATGCCTCGAAACATGAAAATAAGGGCTAGTGCTCAAAATGACCTATCGGGTTGTCACATTCCCCACCTCTAAAAGAAACGTTTATCCTCGAACGAATATAAAAAAGTACATGGACTGGTAAAAAGGTGGGGTTATCTACTCTGCTTATCGGACTCAGACTCCCACACAGCTTCCTCGATCGGTTGGCCTCTCTACTACACTCTAATATAAGGATAACTCTTACACCTCAACTTTCGGACCTGCCGTGCTAGAATAGCCACCAGCTCCTCCTCATAAGTCAAATCTTTGTCCAATTGGACTGAGATGAAATCTAATACATAGGACGGATCACCGTGATACTTCCAGATCATGGAAACATGAAATATCGGGTAAGCTACTGATAAGCTAGGAGGCAATGCAAGCTTGTAGGCCACATTACCAACTCTCTCAAGTATCTCGCCCTTCTTCTCGAAATTCATCACACCCTTCATGGGTAAAAGCCGGAGCAAAACCTTCTCTCCAACCATGAATGCAACATCACGAACTCTCCGATCGACATAGCTCTTCTACCTAGACTGTGCTGTACGAAGCCGATCCTAAATCATCTTGACCTTTTCCAAGGCATCACGAACCAAATCAGTACCCAACAACCGAGCCTCTCCCGGCTCAAACCAACCAACTAGAGAACGTCACCGCCTCCCATATAAGGACTCATAAGGAGCCATTTGAATACTTGATTGGTAGATGTTGTTGTAGGCAAACTCCTTAAGCATCAAGAAATGATCCTAAGAACTCCAAAATCCACAACACAGGCGTGTAGCATATCCTTTAGGATCTGAATGGTGCGCTCGAACATCCCGTCCATCTGGGGGTGAAATGTTCTACTCAACTCAACCCACATACCTAACTCATGCTGTACAACCTTCTAGACATGAGATAATAGACACTAGACATGAGATAATAGACACTGACACACCGTACAGACGAACAATCTCACGAATATAGATTTCAGCCAGCCGCTCTAAAGAATAGGTAGCTGCCATCGGAATGAAATGCGCCGACTTGGTCAACCTATAAACAATGACCCATACTTCGTCAAATTTCTTCAAAGTCCATGGGAGCCCAACAACGAAATCCATAGTAGTATGCTCCCACTTCCACTCGGGAATCTCAAGTCTCTGAAGCAAACCGTCAGGTCTCTGATACTCGTTCACCTGCTGGTTCAAACACCGAGCCACATACTCTACTATATCTCTCTTTATTCTTCCCCACCAATAATGCTGCCTCAAATTTTGATACATATTGGCGGCGCCCAAATGAATGGAATAACGTAAACTATGGGCCTACTCAAGAATTAATTAACGCGACCCATCCATATTGGGCACACAAATCCGACCCTGCATCCGAAACACCCCATCCTCTCCACTAGAAACCTCATTAGCACCACCGTTTTGCACCGTGTCCTTAAGGACAAGCAAATGGGGGACGCATACTAACGCTCTCTGATGTGCTCATACAAAGAAGACTGAGAGACCATGCAAGCAAGGACCCGACTAGGCTCTGAAATATCTAGCCTTACGAACTAATTTTCCAAGGCTTGAACATCTGATGCTTGCGGTCTCTCACCAACTGGAATATATGCAAGGCTACCCATACTCACATCCTTTCTACTCAAGGCATCAACCACCACATTGGCCTTCCTGGGGTGGTACAAAATGGTGATATCATAGTCTTTTAACAGCTCTAACCACCTCCGCTGCCTCAGATTTAGATCCTTTTGCTTAAATAAGTGCTAAAGACTTCGGTGATCTATAAATAGCTCACATGACATGCTGTAAAGGTAATGCCTCCAAATCTTTAATGCATGAACAATAGCTGCCAACTCTAAGTCGTGAACATGGTAATTATTCTCATAAACCTTCAACTGCCGATACGCGTGCGCAATCACCCTGCCGTCCTACATCAATACTGCACCGAGCCTAATACGCGATGTATCACAATACATAGTGTAAGATCCCGAGCTTGTAGGCAATACTAAACTGTAGTCAAAGCAGTCTTGAGCTTCTAAAAGCTCGACTTACACTCATCAGACCACCTGAATGGGGCACCCTTCTGGTTCAATCTAGTCAAAGGGGTTGCGATAGATGTTAGCTCCTCTACGAACTGGCAATAATAACATGAAACCTAGGAAGCTCCGAATCTCTACAGTTGATGTAGGTCTAGGCCAGTTCTGAACTGTCTCAATCTTCCTAAGATCCACTTTAATGCCCTCGAAAGATACCACATTCCCCGAAAAGGAAACTGAATCCAACCAAAACTCACACTTTGAAAATTGGCATATAACTAACTATCTCTCAAGGTCTGAAGTACAATCCGAAGATGCTGCTCATGCTCCTCTCGACTGCGGGAGTATACCAAAATATCATCAATGAAGACGATCACAAGAGAATCCATTTAAGGTTTGAATACCCGGTTCATCAAATCCATAAATGTTGTTGGGGAATTTGTCAAGCCAAATAACATCACTAGGAACTCATAGTGCCCATATCGAGTATGAAAAGCTGTCTTAGGGACATCCTATGCCCTAATCTTCAAATGATGATAGCTAGATCTCAAATCAATCTTTGAAAACACTTCGACACCCTGGAGATGATCAAATAAGTCATCAATCCTCGGCAAAGGATACTTGTTCTTGATAATGACTTTGTTCAACTACCGATAATCAATACACATCCTCATCGTACTATCCTTCTTCTTCACGAACAACACTGGTGCACTCCAGGACGATACATTAGTTCTAATAAATCCCATGTCAAGCAAATCCTATAATTGATCCTTTAATTCCTTCAAATCAGCTAGGGTCATACGGTATGGTGGAATAGAAATGGACTGAGTGCCCAAGGCTAAGTCAATACAGAAGTCAATATCTCTATCGGGTGGCATCCCCGACAAATCTGCAGGAAACACTTCTGGAAACGCACAACTGGTACTGAATCCATGGAAGGAACCTCAGCAATATGATCACGGATATAGGCCAAAAATGCTAGACACCCCTTCTCGACCATATGGCGAGCCTTCACATAAGAAATATTCTTGCTAGTAAAATTTCCAAGAGTCTCTCTCCATTCTAATCGAGGCAACCCCGACATGGCTAAGGTCACCGTCTTGGCGTGATAGTCCAATATAGCGTGATAAGGTGACATAAAATCCATGCCCAAGATAACATCAAAGTCCACCATATCAAGAAGTAGGAGATCTACACTAGTCTCAAGGCTCCCAATAGAAACCCCACATGAGCGATAAACACAATCTACAACAATAGAATCTCCCACAAGCGTGGAAACATATACAATAGCACTCAAAGAATCATGAGGCATGATCAGATATGAAGCAAAATAGGATGACACATAGGAATAAGTAGAGCCCGAATCAAATAGAACTGAAGCATCTCTATGGAAAATTGGAACAATAGCTGTTATGACAGCGTCAGATGACTCTGCCTCGGGTCTAGCTGGAAATGCATAAAAATGGGATGGGCCCCCACCACTCTGACCTACACCTCTCGGGTACCAATAGATTGATGGCCTCCACCTCTAATGGCTGACCTCCACCTCTAGCAACCCGACCCCCGCCTCTAGCTGGCTGTACAGGTGGTCGAGCAACCAGTGCTGACATAATGGCACGAGAACCCTGCTGAGGTTTACTGCTCATTCATCTAGGGCAATACCTCTTGATGTGACCTATTCCCCCACACTCAAAGCACTCCCTCAGCTGCTGAAGTTGCTGAAGATGAGACTGACCCTGACGGCCCAGATAACCACTATAGTAACTCTGAAGTGGTGGTGCACTGATAGGAGCTGAAGGTGTATTGAATGATGGCTGCTTAGGACGAGACCCATAAGAACCACGACCGTCTGAGGCACCATGGGCTACCTGACGGGCTGACTGAATCGGCCTGGGAGTATGGCCTCTACCAAAAGAACCTCTGCCTCCAGATGAGGCACCAATGAATCCACCGAAATGACGAGGCCTCTTCTTAGATACCGTTCCCCTCTCCTGGACACAAACTATCTCGATCCGTCTAGCTATCTCTACGACTCTTTGGAAAGAAATATCATCCCCCGTCTCCTTGGCCATCTGAAGCCTGATGCCGAAAGTAAGATCTTCAATAAACATTCTCACTCTCTCTTTATCAGTGGAATTCTAGATAGCTGTATGACGGGCTAGGTCCACGAATATGATCTCGTACTGGGTGACGGTTATGCCACCCTATTGAAGGCGCTCGAACTACCAACAATACCCCTCTTTTAGAGTGAAAGGAATAAACATTTCCAATAATAGCTGCAAAAACTGACCCCATGTAAGTGAAGGTGAACCAGCTGGTCTACTCCGCTCAAAATGCTGCCACCACCTCTAGGAGGAACCGGTCATCTGGAACACTGCAAAGTTGACCCTATTGGTCTCAACAATACCCATATTGTGCAACACCTCGTGGAAACTGTCCAAGTAATCCCGTGGGTCATCAGAGGGTGCACCACTGTAATGAACAGGAAAGAGCTTGGTGAACTTATCCAACCTCATCAATCCATTAGAAGACATCGTGGGCCTCTCCCCGTGCCATTTATCAACTATGGGTTGAACTAACCCAACTATTGGAGCTGCCAGAGTCTTGGTATATGGGAGACATCTGCTACGGAGTGTGAGTGCAGAAGTCTATGCTCCTCCCCCAGCCTGAGATACGGCTGGTGCCATAGGGAATACCCTGGTCTGAGCCACACTCTCCATGATTCCAACTAAGTGAACTAGAGTGTCCTAAAGTACGGGAGTGACAATGAATCCCTATGGGACCTGAGCGGGTCCAACTGGTGCGGTTTGAGTTGGGACCTCCTCCTCATGATCAATCTGAGGCTCCACCATGGGTGCTGTTGCTCGTGCTCTAGGCTGATCTCTACTCTGCCTCAGCCCCGACCCTTACCCCTGGTAGTGGCTGCAACAAGGGGCTCTGGCTCCTGCCTGGCTATAGACGTTGTACGAGTTCTCACAATCTGTGAGAGAACAAGAGTAGAATGGTTCAAACTTCAATAATGGAAATAAGCTGCACGATAGATAAATAATGAAGTGAAATCTTTCCTAAAGCCTTATATCCTCTGGAAGATAAGTAAAGACATCTCCGTACCAGTCCTCTAGACTCTACCAAGCTTGATTATGATTCGTGAGATATAGGCAACCTAGTGCTCTGATACCAGCTTGTCATGACCCGGAATCCCACCTTCGGGATCGTGATGGCGCCTAACATTTCACTTACTAGGCACGTCAAAGTTAGCTAGATTTATTAGCCGGTTTTAACAATTCAAATGAAAATGTTACCAACAACAATCGAATAGTGTGATATAAGGTGATAACTACTGAACATTGTAATCCAAATACAATCCCATAAACTGGAGTCACAAATACATGAACGTCTAGAGTACTACAGATAGTAGTGTGAATAAACACAACTGTTTGAATCTAAATAAACAACAATGATGAAATAAAAGGGGACTTTAGGGCACCATATGCCGTGTAGCTATACCTCAAATCTCCACAAGTCGCTGGATCCGGGTAAATCTCAGTAAGCACTGCTGGGACCACTTACAATAACCTGTATGCAATAATAATAATAATAATAATAACAGGAAAACAGAAAATAGAAGTAAAGTAATTAACTCATGAAAATGAACTCGAAATTCAACTACAGAGAGCCTAGAATAACAAGTCTCATAGTCTCATATCACAATGCCGAGGCTAATTCAACATTCACAAACAAGTACCACATATACAATCCGTTACGGCACGCAACCTGATCCTTCCATATCATCATCTGTCCATATCATAATCTATTCTTATTCCACAATTTCAGTTCATTACCTTTCAATTTCTGTTGCGACATGAAACTCGCTCCCCAAATAATTTCAATTATCAACATAAACAATTCAACAACCATATGTACAAGAATTTCTTCATCAAGAGGGTAAATGTACAAGTCAATAAGGAACCGTAGAACAATCAAAGAATCTCTAACAATTCGAAGTTTCAACCTTACCAATTCAACGGTATCTAGCAACTAAACAACTCAAGCAAGTGAAGCCATTTTATAGATCGCAACAAATATTACAAAATAATAGGACAAGTAAAGTATGTGATAATTAAGGTATGCAATGAAAGCAAGTAGGGACAAGTAGCAAATAAGCATGAAGTCATGGGAAGAATGGACAAATCAAGACAAAGGAATAATTAAATGACAAGTAATAATTATGGCATAGAAGTCAAATAAAGCCATGAAGCAAGATATATCATGAAATAAATAAAAATATGGAAATATGTATTATGACGGCATATATACACTCACCACCTCGCATATACGCCGTTTTCCCACATATTTCACATAACACATAGTTCAAGAATTCCTAATTTTCTCAAGTCAAGGTTACACCCAACACTTACCCCTCTCCGCGAATCAATATAACCAACCAACCACGGCCTTGCCTTTTGAACAAACCTCCAAACCAACCAAATCTAGCAAACTATCGATCAAATGATTCAAAATAAGCTTTAGAACTACCCATTAATGAAAGAGGTTCAATTTTGTTCATTTTTTAAAAAGTCAACAAAAGTTAGCCCGAGGCTCGCTTGGTCAAAATCCGAGATTTGGACCAAAACCCGATTACCCGTTCACCCCCGAGTATGGTTAAGTGATTTGTTTCAAAATCCAACCTCAATTTGAGGTCTAAATATCAATTTTACAAAATCTCCAATTTCTACCCAATCCCTAATTTATACTATGAAATTACTAAATTTGATGTAAAGTAATGGGGAATTGAAAAGATATGGATTAAAGTTATGTACCAATGAATTTGGGAATAAGCGCCTCTTGGAAAATCGCCTCTGGGGTATTTAGGGTTGAGAAATGGTGTAAAATGAGCTAAGTTCCTATTTTCTCCTCTTTTACCCAGCTGCGAATGTCGCAATTGCAAAGTATTGTTCGTAATTGCGAACATCGCAAATGCGAGATAAGGGTCGCAAATGCAAACAGTGCGTCAGAAGCCCAAAAGTTGTAATTGCGATAAAATGATTGGAAATGCGAAGACCCCACCTACACAAATACGGCCAATATCTTCGCAATTGTGAAGAAGTCCTATTTTTCTAGGCATCGCAAATGCGACCAAGTGATCGCAAAAGCGATCCTGTCACGGCCCAAAAACCACTATAGGTTGTGATGGCGCCCAACGTCGCCGTTAGGCAAGCCAACGGTGAACAATCTAAATAATTGTTCATTTTACTATTTGAAATCATAAGTTTTATTAAGTAAAGGAATTTACGCATTAAAAATCATGGGTACATACATAGTTAGTAAGATTTAAAAATAAAAGATGACAATATTATGCAAATCCATGAACATCAACTAGAATATCCCAAAACCCGGTGTCACAAGTACATGAACATCTACTAGAACAATAGAACACTAACACAACATCTGTCTGGAATATTAAATAGACAAGATATAATAACTGAATAAGATGGAGACTCTGTATGCTGCGAATCGCAGCATATAATGCAGCTCACCATATAGTCCCCTTAACAGTTATGCCAATGCACCAAGATGACCACTTAATGTACATGCCTCAGTACCTGCACATTCAGTACAAAAGTGTAGCGTGAATACGTAAATCAACGCATACATAGTAAGTATCTAGACTAACCCCAAAGAGGTAGTGACGAGGGGTCAACATTGACACTTACTAGTGGTTCACTAAATCAAATATAATAAGTTAGACAAGTATGAAACATAGTAAGTAAACAGTGAGAACAAATATAGGCAAATAATGCGGTCTACAATAAACGGTCACATCTCAAGTCAGGAAACTCATGAGTACGCGGACTCCTTATCAAGTATTTCGTATGATTTTGCCAAGGCGAGCAACCTGATCCCATAAGAGTATTGCATAGAACTGCCGAGGCGAACAACCCGATCGCATAAGAGTGTGATACATAATCGTGCCGAGGTGAACGACTCGATCCCATAAGAATATGATACATGATACTGCCGAGGCGAATGACCCGATCCCATAAGAATATGTTACTCTGTCGAGGCGAACGTCCCGATCCCATAAGAGTGTGATACATAATCTTAGCGAGACGCATAACCCGATCCCATAAGAATATGATACATGATACAGCCGAGACGAACGACCCGATCCCATAAGAATATGTTACTCTGCCAAGGAAAATGACCCGATCCCATTAGAATATGAAACTTTGACGGGTCACTAGCCCCACTCATGAATATACATGTGAGTTATAAAATTCAAGAAAACTTATCGAACGAATATGCACAATGCGGAAGAAGTCCGTAAAGGAAAGTACAATTTCCACGGCTAACCAAGTAGCTCATCAAGTATAAAAAATAGCAAGTCTGATACTTTATGTGAGTCTAGTCTCAGGCTAAATGTAAATTAAAGCATTTAAAGATGCAATAATAAATCAAATAGTACAATTAAACCATAGCGTGAGTCTAAGTCTACCCGGACATATTCAGGAATGCTAGCATACACACGAACACTCATCACCTCATACATGCGTAGCCCCCACAACATGTCGCACATAAGAAATTTAACACCTACCGGGTAAATTCCCCCTCACAAGGTTAGACAAGAGGCTTACCTCGCTCCCAAATTTGATAACCAGCTCCAACGCCTCTCTAACTCCTCAAACCAATGCCCATCGATCCGAAACTAGTTAAATAACGTGCAAACCAATACAAATATACTCCAGTACTCATAAGTAATCAATTTATAACAATTCCCAACTCCGCTCGAAAAGTAAACAAAGTCAACCATCGGGCCCACATGCCCGAATTTCAAAAATTTTCAAAGATAAACATTACCCATAACACCACAAACTCAAATATATAATTTATTCCTAATTCCATGCTCAATTTCGTGGTCAAAGTCCAAAAATACTAAATTCTAGTTTTTTTCCAAATCCTACAATCTTTACAAAATTTTATGTTTAAATCCATATGTAACTCATGTATATCTTACAACAAGTGGGAATAACTTACCTCATAATAGATGATGAAATCCTCCCCTCCTAGAGTTCCAAAAATCACCCACCCAAATGAAAATGTGAGAGAAATGGGCTAAGTCCCGAATAAAAAGTTCACTGCCCAAGATTTTCCTCTTCGCGATCGCGAAGGCCAAAAATATTGCTACCCAAAATTACTCTACGTGTTCGCGACCTCCACATCGCATTCACGAAGCATTCTGATCCCTTCCCTTCGCGTTCGCGGGCCACGTGCCACGTTCGCGAAGGCTTAACCCCTGCCAGGCCCCAGCTCCCCATCCTTCTTCGCGTTCGCAACTCCTAGTCGCATTCGTGTAGGTTACACCCAGTCCCCTCTCCGTGTTAGCAATCCCTCAAACCCGTTCGCGATGCACAAATCCTCCCCAAATCCAGATACTCTTCACGATCACATCCCTTTACCCGCGATCGCAATGCTTACCAGGAAAACGAGAAACCAACAATGATACACTAAGGAGAATTTGTCTGTAACCATCCCGAAACACACCCGAGGGCCCCCGGACCCTTTCCAATCACATAAACAAGTTTCAAAACATAACACGACCCTAATCGAGGCCACATATCACACCAAAACAACATCAAAACTATAAATCGACGATCGAAACCTTTCATTAAACTTTTAAACTTTTAAACTTCGACGAACACGTCCAAATCATATCTAAACATTCCGGAATGACGCCAAACTTTACGTACAAGTCACGAATCATAATATGAACCTATTCTAAGACTCAGAATCCCAAACGGACATCGATAACATCAAAGTCCACTTCCACTCATACTTAAAAAATTCTAAAACTTTCAAAATGTCAACTTTCCACAATAAGCACTGAAACGCTCCCGGACCATCTGATACCCGATCCGAACATACGCCCAAGTCCAAAACCATTATACGAACCTATTGGAGTCTTCAAATCCCAATTTCAAGGTCATTTACTCAAATGTCAAACCTTGGTCAACTCTTCCAACTTAAAGCTTCCGCATTGAGAAGTTTCCGGCCAAATCAACTCCGAACTTCTCAGAATTCAAATCCGACTACATGTGCAAGTCATAATACATGATGTGAAGCTATTCAAGGTATCAAACTGCCGAACGGCATGCTAGAGCTCAAAATGACCGATTGGGTCGTTACATTCGCCCTCACTTAAACATACGTTCATCCTCGAACGTGCCAAAAACCGCTCCAAAATTGCCCAAGATAACTGTTTAACACCTCGTTCACCTATCTGTGCCACCACTACCCATATGAGCACATTAGATCAAGCCAGACTGATTATCATTCCTGCTACCTTAGCCCACAAGCCATATAACCAAATTCCAACATCCAGAATTCTCTACCAGTTCCGATTCTAACATACGAACACCGTATCCATCTCAACACGCTGAACCAAAACATTATCTTACGCCCGTACTGTAACCACACAATGCACCGCAAAATTCCTTTACCCATAACCACTTCCTCCAACCACAATAGCTTCAGTCTCACGAACCTGATATTTGTAATATGCCTCATAACGCATAGAAGCCCTGACCCAACCCTCACAATACTACAACGATGAAAGAGATGCTTAGAAGCTCATAACCACCTGCCAAATCAATAAATAATGGAGTCACTCTACTTGAAAAGGACCATTTCCTCATTCTGAACTGATTAGTGATATTTTATCTTTAGTATACATTATATAAATCCGATCGCACCGATAGCAGGTCCAATAACCTCGTCTCACCAAGTACAAGCTGCTCGTGCAGAAAGTGACCTCGAACACTGTCTAAGATCTTATACGATGCCATCAATGCGCCAACAAGCCACAATTCAAATATGATCAATAAGGGAAAGCAAACTCTGGTGAAGAACTAAACATCTCGCGTAACGAATAGGACAACCAACCAAATACTACAAAGACGAGAAACATAACACACAAGGTATATACAAGGAACCATACCCAACATGATACAGTTGCGGGCCCAACCCGATCAGAATATCATACCCGCGGTGGCGCGCCACCCGATCCACATATAACAATCAATAAGGAAATACCTATCGAGCCAAATTGCTCATACCCACGAAATTCCCTAATATCGACCACAAGCACGACGAGTGCATAAAAACAACCCTGGGGAGACGGATCGTGTCTTGCGCTACAAAAGCAAAGCATGACTTAGGTGCACCAACCAACCGGCACTTTAAAATCCATCTCGCTCATACAATATCACAAGCTACACCGGATCAGAGCACACACGTGAATAATCAAGCCGTGTCACCACCCACGTGGCATAATAGAGTAATATATGGAATAGATGACGACAAGAATAACATCCAATGCCTGAAGACTCATCCATAAGCAATGCTATGCCGTATAACCATATCTGATATGGTGTAGAATATACATTCACATTAGGTCTACCAAGGGAACCCCAGGTCGATTCTGATCATCCCAAAAATATTTCGATAACCTTCCAATGATCCACAATGACCCTATCCATGACATATACGATCAACCGTCAAACCAGGAATAAACTTCCATAGTCCGCAACCAAAGGAACATAGCGTATCTTAGACATCAACCCTCTAATCAGCATCCAAACCAAAATCTTCATACCTGATTTCAATCTCTACCACATAAATGGCTGAAACGTCACACTTATACAATCATCCCGCGGGAGATACTCGCACGACCTTCCACACCAGGTAGTAAAATTTGCACATCCATGGCTACCAACCATACTATTAATGTAATGCAAATCAAGAATCCATAAATCATTACACAATGCCTCTTCCACAAAACTCCATTCTCAGGCGACACAACAATAGCGCCAACATACTCTGAACATCTGAAATTTCTCCTCAGCTCTTCTGAGCTCGTGACATTCCTGTCATACTGGATTGCAACCTTGATCTTCAAATTCCAATTCGATTCTGCTCACTTTACCTATCATGCCGCTACGCGAGAGTATAAGAATTTTATCATAACTCCTGAATCACTAGTAGAATAAATACTTCATCGACTAGAACCTTTCACTTAACTAATTTTAGAAGAAGAATCACAACACACAACTTACTTCCCGTAGCCGCAAAAGACATAGAACTCAAGTCGTGTTCTAAACCACCACAACTCTTCCCGGACCCATTTACACATAATTAAAACCATCAGAATCAAATACCTCCAAATCAATCAAATTACAGAGGCTGTTAAGCCCGCATATACAACCACAAAACACCTGTATTGCTTTACCACACTAAAGGAACCGATCATTTCCTTAACCACGCCGATCCAAACCACTACTAGGCTGACTCAGCTTCTTCCGATTGTTTTTCTTGACTTGCCTTCAAAATCAATACCTCTATTCAATAACATAACGGATCCCAATAAACACTCATCCCTAGTGACACAAATCACGAGACCACATTGTTTCAATACCCATAAGCCATTTCATGCCCTCCTCATCCAGTCTATAGTAACTCCAACTGATACACCTGGGCTAATTAGATCTTCTGCGAATCCGAAGCTGTTTTCCTATTTTTCTAACATTGCACCGCATACCCGATAACATTCATAGAAATACTCCAAGTCTCTTTCACACTCCGCTGCATAACTAATTCCTTAGCCACACGATGAATACGAAAATACTTAGGCACCACACTTTAATTCTTGAATCTACTAGAACCATCATTGTGAGTTGCCCACTATGACCTAGTTCCGAATATATAGCCAACAACCAGTGCTCCCTTAGCACACAAACACTCCAGAAGAAGAAATCGAATGAATCTCTTCCCCAGAACATCACCTTCACGAAGAAATATCAAATCTGGATCATTTCACAACCTACACACATCAATAAGGTGAAATGTAGCACACATCCATCAAATTCCTTGCTCGAATTACCCCTGGTGTTCTCTTCCTCGGTCATAACTAATCCTTCGACGTACGGCTAGCCAGAAACTGCAAAGGCACATAATCACGCGACCCAATAATCGACGGTAGGCTCCCCCACTTAGATTTAAACCACAAATCACAAAACCCAAGGACCCACAATGACTTCTCCCCTAGCTACCGTTACCTCACACTGTTACTCAGCCAAATTTCTCACAAGCTCTTATTGTACTAATCATAACATGCCATGAATTACCGCTCCCAAACGCATTCGCAGCCTATTAATAGTCGCACCCTTTTCTTCACGCGATCCAAGACCACATCGTAATACTTGCTTCTTGCTGGATAAAAAGTAGAACGCTTCATAGGAACTTTACTAGAAATCATGTAATCCCTAACCTTCTCACAGGAGATAACCCACCTCTGTAATCTCATATCGGCATCCCCAAACGACACTGCCATAATTATATCCATTTTGAAATCAATTAATCTCCCTAGGTCCACACTCATCCGCCAGCCGTAAGAATCCATCCATTCATTAACGTCAACCGAAGGTCCAACAATATGTTTAAAACTCGGAGCCATATTGCATCCCAAAATGATAATTAAATATTCACATTTTCCTACATTCCGATCAAGACCCTTCTCGTCACATTCGTACTCCCTAAGTACAGAAACCACCTCAGGGATCATCCGCTTTGTACCATCAACACTGGAAACTCCGATTCGATTATAAAGTCGCAACACGCTGTCATCTCTAATAACTGCTTCTTAGGTACCATTTCATAACACCGTGCCCAATAGACAAACAAATGAAGACCATCATACCAACGAGACTTAGTGCATTCAAACAAGTACGACGACACTACAACACAAACAAGAATTCTACCAAGTTCAGATATGTGAAATCTCGCTACACTTTTAACCAAAACCTGAACATCCCAGTCCCAATTATTGCATCTCCTGCACTGGAATTTAATGCCGAATTCTCCAATCACAAACAGAACAACCCTTCTCCTAAAGCACTCACTGTCGCAACACATAAACAAACACCCTACTGTTCACATCAATACTGTGCGATAACAACACATGATCATCAAAATACACTGTATATAGCCCTAAATCTGTGGGCAACATGAATATTAGACTGAAGCAATTGAATACCCTTCCACAAGGCAACGGTAGTAGTCTGCCCTCATAACGCAGGAGAAAACATCCTGCAGCACACCTGTAGCCCCACCACAACTCCTCGATGCCCAACTGATATAGAGTGCTCAACATCGTGTTCAAATGAGTAGGAACGAACTGAAGACATAAGCTTAACCGAAATCAAATTGCACGGCAAGGAATTTAGAAAGGGAAGTTCTTCCTAACAACCCTGTAGCCTCTCGAAGATAAGTACATACTTCTCCGTACCGATCCGCTAGACTCTACTAGACATGCTCATGACTCGTGAGACCTAAATGAACCTAGTGTTTTGATACCAAGCTGTCATGACCCAAAACCCTCTATATGTCGTAATGGCGCCCAATATCGCCGTTAGGCAAGCCAACGGTGAACCATCTAAATAATTGTTTATTTTATTACTTTGAAATCATAAGTTTTATTAAGTAAAGGAACACATTAAAAATCATAGGTAAATAAATAGTTAGTAAGATATGAAATAAAAGATGACAATATTATGCAAATCCATAAACATCAACTAGAATATCCCAAAACCCGGTGTCACAAATACATGAGCATCTACTAGAACAATAAAACACTATCACAATATCTGTCTGGAATATAAAATAGACAAGATATAATAACTGAATAAGATGGAGACTCAAATATATAATTTATTCCTAATTGCATGCTCAATTTAGTGGTCAAAATCCAAAAATACTAAATTCTAGGTTTTCTTCCAAATCTCATAATTTCTACAAAATTTCATGTTTAAATCCATATGTAACTCATGTATTTATCTTACAACAAGTGGGAATAACTTACCTCATAATAGATGATGAAATCCTTCCCTCCAAGAGCTCCAAAACTCGCCCAACCGAATGAAAATATGAGAGAAATGGGTTAAGTCCCGAAATAAAAAGGTCACNGGGATCATCCACTTTGTACCATCAACACTGGAAACTCCGATTCGATTATAAAGTCACAACACACTGTCATCTCCAATAACTGCTTCTTAGGCACCATTTCATAACACCGCGCCCAATAGACAAACAAATGAAGACCATCATACCAACGAGCCTTAGTGATTCAAACAAGGACGACGACACTACAACACAAACAAGAATTCTACCAAGTTCAGAGATGTCAAATCTTGCTACACTTTTAACCAAAACCTGAACATCCCAGTCCCAATTATTGCATCTTCTGCACTGGAATTTAATGCCGAATTCTCCAATCACAAACAGAACAACCCTTCTCCTGAAGCACTCACTGCCGCAACACATAAACAAACACCCTACCGTTCACATCAATACTGCGCGATAACAACACATGATCATCAAAATACACTGTGTATAGCCCTAAATCTGTGGGCAACACGAATATTGGACTGAAGCAATTGAATACCCTTCCACAAGGCAACGGTAGTAGTCTGCCCTCATAACACAGGAGAAAACATCCTGCAGCACACCTGTAGCCCTACTATAACTCCTCGATGCCCAACTGATATAGAGTGCTCAACATCGTGTTCAAATGAGTAGGAACGAACTGAAGACATAAGCTTAACCGAAATCAAATTGCACGACAAGGAATTTAGAAAGGGAAGTTCTTCCTAACAACCCTGTAGCCTCTCGAAGATAAGTACATACGTCTCCGCATCGATCCGCAAGACTCTACTAGACATGCTCATGACTCGTGAGACCTAAATGAACCTAGTATTTTGATATCAAGCTGTCATGACCCAAAACCCACTATATGTCGTAATGGCGCCCAATGTCGCCGTTAGGCAAGCCAACGGTGAACCATCTAAATAATTGTTCATTTTATTACTTTGAAATCATAAGTTTTATTAAGTAAAGGAACACATTAAAAATCATAGGTAAATAAATAGTTAGTAAGATATGAAATAAAAGATGACAATATTATGCAAATCCATAAACATCAACTAGAATATCCCAAAATCCGGTGTCACAAATACATGAGCATCTACTAGAACAATAAAACACTATCACAACATCTGTATGGAATATAAAATAGACAAGATATAATAACTGAATAAGATGGAGACTCAAATATATAATTTATTCCTAATTGCATGCTCAGTTTAGTGGTCAAAATCCAAAAATACCAAATTCTAGGTTTTCTTCCAAATCTCATAATTTCTACAAAATTTCATGTTTAAATCCATATGTAACTTATGTATTTATCTTACAACAAGTGGGAATAACTTACCTCATAATAGATGATGAAATCCTTCCCTCCAAGAGCTTCAAAAATTGCCCAACCAAATGAAAATATGAGAGAAATGGGATAAGTCCCGAAATAAAAAGGTCACTGCCAAGGGTTTTCCTCTTCGCGATTGCGGGGGCATCTTCGCGACCGTGAAGGCCAAAAGTACTGCTGCCCAAACTTACTGTACGCATTTGCGACCTCCATGTCACGTTCGCGAAGCCTTATGATTTCTTCCCTTCGCGTTCTCGGCCATGTGCCGCGTTCGCGAAGGCTTAACGCCTGCCAGGCCCCAACTCCTCATCCTTCTCCGCGTTGGCGACTCCTAGTGGCGTTAACGTAGGTTAAACCCAGAACCTTCTCCACGTTCGTGACGCATCTACCAATTTCGCGATGCACAAATTCCTTCCCAGCTCCAGCTACTCTTCGCGATCGCATCCCTTTACCCGCAATCGCGACGCTTTCCAGGAAGACTAGAAACCGACAATGATAAAACAAGGAGAATTTGTCCTAAGCTATCCCGAAACACACCCGAGGCCCCCAAGACCCCATCCAAACGAACCTACTCGAGGCCGTATATCACACCAAACAACATCAAAACTACGAATCGACGATCAAAACCTTTCTTTAAACTTTCCAACTTTTAAACTTCGACGTACGCGTCCGAATCATATCTAAACCTTACGGAATGACGCCAAACTTTACGTACAAGTCACAAATCATAATACGAACCTATTCCAAGGCTCAGAATCCCAAATGGATATCGATAATACCAAAGTCCACTTCAACTCATACTTAGAAAATTCTAAAACTTTCAAAATGCCAACTTTCCACAATAAACACCAAAACGCTCCCGGACCATCTGATACCCAATCCGAACATACGCACAAGTCCAAAACGATCATACGAACCTATAGGAACCTTTAAATCCCGATTCTGAGGTTATTTAATCAAAAGTCAAACCTTGGTCAGCTCTTCCACCTTAAAGCTTCCGAATTGAGAAGTTTCCTACCAAATCAACTCTGAACTTCGTGGAATTCAAATTCGACTACATGTGCAAGTCATAATACATGAAGTGAAGCTATTCAAGGCCTCAAACCTCCGAACGACATGCTAGAGCTTAAAATGACCGGTTGGGTCGTTACATTCGCCCTTACTTAAACATACGTTCGTCCTCGAATGTGCCAAGAACCGCTCCGAAATTGCCCAAGATAACTGTTTAATACCTCGTTCACCTACCCGTGCCAACACTACCCATATGAGCACATTAGATCGAGCCGGGCTGATGATCCTTCCTGCTACCTTAGCCCACAAGCCATATAACCAAATTCCAACATCCAGAATTCTCTGCCAGGTATGATTCTAACATACGAACATCGTATCCATCTCAACACGCTGAACCAAAACATGATCTTGCACCCGTACTGTAACCACACAATGCACCGCAAAAGTCCTTTAACCATAACCACTTCCTCCAACCACAATAGCTTCATTTTTACGAACCTGATGTTTGTAATATGCCTCATAACGCATAGAAGCCCTGATCCACCCTCACAATACTTCAACGATGAGAGCGACACTTAAAAGCTCATAACCACCTGGCAAATCAATAAATCATGGAGTCACTCCGCGTGAAAAGGATAATTTCCTCATTCTGAACTGATTAGTGACTTTTATCTTGAATATACATTACATAAATCCGATCGCACTAATATCAGGTTCAATAACATCGTCTCACCCAGTACAAGCTGCTCGTGTAGAAAGCGACCTCGAACACTGTCTAAGATCTTATACGACACCATCAATGCGCCAATAAGCCACAATTCGAATATGACCAATAAGGGAAAGCAAATTCTAGTGAAGAACTAACTAGCCCGCGTAACGAATAGGACAACCAACCAAATACTACAAAGATGAGAAACAAAACACACAAGGCATATACAAGGAACCATTCCCAACGTGATACTGTTGCGGGTCCAACCCGATCCGAACATCATACCCGTGACGACGCACCACCTGATCCACACATAACAATCAATAAGGAAATACCTCTCGAGCCAAACTGCTCATACCCACGAAATGCCCGAATATCGACCACAAGCACGCCAAGTGCATAAACGCAACCCTGGGGAGATGGATAGCATCATGCGCTACAAAGGCCAAGCACGACTAAGGTGCATCAAACAACCGACTTCTTGAAAGCCATCTCGCTCAAGCAATATCACAAGCTACACTGGATCACAACACCTATGTGAATAATCAAGCCGTCTCACCACCCACATGGCATAATAGAGTAATACCTGGAATAGATGACGACAAGAATAACATCTAACGGCCGAAGACTCATCCATAAGTAATGCTATGCCGAATAACCATATCTGATCTGGTGTAGAATATATATTAGCATTAGGTATACCAAAGGACCCCGAGTCGGTTCCGATCATCCCAAAATAGGCCGATAACCTTCCAAAGATCCACAATGACCCTATCCATGACACGTACGATCAACTGTCATATCAGGAACAAACTTCTACAGTCCGCAACCAAAAGAACAGAGCGTATCTCAGACATAAACCCTCCAATTGATTCAGTAATAGAGCGTCTCTCATACATAAACCCTCCAATTGATTACAGATCCTGTGCTGTTCGCAATTGCGAACAATTTCCTCGCAAATGCGAGGCTACCCAATCCCAGGTCCTACTCGCAAATGCGAATATTTGTCCGCAAAAGCGAGGCTCGTAATTGCAAGCCAGACCTTGCAAATGCGATATTTGCATCAGACACCAGAAGTGTTCAGTGCACTAGCAGTTCAGGTAATTCAAAACACTTCTGAAACGCGTCCGAAACTCATGTGAGATAATAACATATGAACTCTCTCGCGCGATCAAATTAGCAAAATAACATCTAAATATACAAATCAAACATCAAAATGAATCAAATTTCAAAGAAAACTCAAGAACAACTAGAATCACATCTAAGCGTCCTAATCATGTCAAGCCAATTCTGAATTGCACCAAATTTTGTAGACAAGTTTCAAATAGTAATATGGACATATACCAAGTTTCAACATCAAAATCCGGACCCCATAGCTATGAAGTCAACTTACGGTCAAACTTAGTAAATTTTCAAACTTTCAAAATACTGGCTTTCAGCAAAATGAGTCAAATCAATCTAGGGATCTCCGATTTAAATTCCGGACGTACACCCAAGTCCAAAATCGCGATACGGACCTATCGCAATTGTCAAAATACCGATCCAATATTGTTTTCACAAAATATTGACCGTAGTCAACTCAAATTATTTTTAAAGCCAATAATCATATTTTCTTCAAATTTTCACATAAAAATTTTCAAAAAGTGACAGACCATGCACGCAAATCAAAAAATATCAAACGAAGCTAACAGAGGCCTCGGAATACAAAAATATAGGCTAGTTCTCAAAACAACCTATCGGGTCATCACATATCTTATTCATATAAAAACTAATTCAAGAATAAACATATCGACAAAGTAATGAATATTTGGTTTAGTAAGGAAGTGAAAATCATGTCATCTTGACAGATGCAATCATCACCACAAAAGCTTTTGATTTTGTATAATATTAACCCGCTAGAGAAAAAGAAATATCTGCCTTTAGTGGGTGCCTCTTATGCTTCAATCAACGACATGCCATCAAGTCTTACCATTTTTATGGTGAGGCTGAGAGTGCTTCCATCCAAGACATTCCTATTCTCCACCCTAAACTTCAAATAAGTAATAAAAGATTGTGTGGCTCCAGAATCACCCTAATGTTAACATGCAATACTCTGAGTAAGATACCATTTTTATAAAATAAATTTAGTTTGTTCAAATTTTTTAAAGTTCAAATGCTTCGGTTTAGTTAATTGATTTTTTTAGATAAAAGTCAAATCTTTGAACATAGAAATAATAAAAAAAAAATCTTACCAAATTATTTTTTCATACTTACTATATTGCATGGGTAGAAAAATTAAAATATCTGGTGATTGAAATTATTGCTAAGCTTCGTTTCTATAAGAATGTCGACATGCCCTCTTACCACCACATAAATTATTTTTATAACAAGAAAGTATAGATGACTCGTGAAATTTTCAAGTAATACATGCTTGGTCTCAATGTGAGATGAACATTACAAGATTCTATTATCGATGGACAATGCTACTCCTCGTAACATCGGAGAATACGAAAATCAACTAGTAAGTGTGAAGGTGTTTGCTGTAGCCTTAATCATGCTTTCTTAAATGGTGTTGTTATCCTAACATTTAGTTATTTAGCTTCATCATATTCCACTTAATAAGATATCACATCTTCAGCCCGCAAATATACCATAATTGCAAACTTTAACATCAACTATAAAAATTAGTCCATCAAGCATTTAATTGATAAATATGAGTGCAATGAAAGCCACCATTATCTAATTACAATAAGTTCAACATACAATTTAAGACTCTTGAAGCATGGAATAATTTCAAGACTATATAGGGTAAAATATGCTATGCCACGTGGCCGTCCAAAAAAAGATACATGGAACCTAAGGTGGGGGATAGCTAAAACCGAAGGCAATTGTCCCATCTGTCACCAGAAAGAATAATGTTCGTAAAGACGCAATACGTACCCTCCGCTCGGTGGAATTTAATGAAGAATATTCTACAGCATTTAGTGCGCTGCCCCTTACAGAGAATTTGTCATTTATGCTCACTGCTACACCTTCTTCAATGACCCTCATAATTGACATTAAAAAAGGGCATGATCCTAGGACCTTGTTCCCTAGGGGAAACTATAAATAGTAAGCTCTGTTATCATTGTAAAAGAGACGACTTTTATGGAAAACTTATGCTGTAATCGATTAAAAGCTTTATACTATTTTACTTTCTTGTTCCTTGGTTTCATTACCATTGTGCCCGGAAGCTCTGCCCCCCGAATTACTATTTTTTGTGATTGTTTCTTCATTTCAAGGTTAAGTATTGCGCATTTCTTTAAATTTCAAAATCAAATTAATTCACCTGATTAGAAAACACGTATAAATTCAACTGTACCATTTTATGAGTAAACTGTTTGACGCCTACCGTGGGGCCTAGACAACCGTGTAATTAAGTTGATCCTTGCCTTTTTACTAACGTGTTTAGATTATTTATCTTAGCAAAAAATCATAAGAAATGACAAATAATGGTGTTAACAAAATACAGAATCATGAGGTTTAAGGAGAATAGCCTCATCTCGAGGTTTTGGTCAGTGATACCCGCAATGAGGGAAACGATACCACGCCGGTCCACGACAGGCGGTACCCACGACATGTTCGGGAGGCAACTCCCGATGATGCTGGAGAGAAGCATGTTGTTGATGCGGTAAGTGTCCTACAAGAACAACAAGAGATCATTCTAGGCCACTTCATATGGCAGGATAAGGTTATGACGGAGTTGAAGCTGGCGCTATCGGGGGCTTTAAATAACACGAATAGACGAGGTCCAGTTCCTCCATGCGTTCCCGTGAATCAAATAACACAGATGGTCAACAACAACACCCCGAGGGGCGAGGTTGGCTCTGATGGGGCTGGAGGGAGCGGATCCGGCCCTAATAACGAAAAATATCACTTCAATAATGAACTCTTATAGTTTATGAGGGAAGTGAACACTCGAATGGTCCAAATCACGGGTGTACTACTGGTGCTAAAAGGTTCGAACTCAAAGAAGTATACTTAGTTGTCGTACAAACCAAGCGCGACACCAGAATTAATTTAAGCGGTTTAAAATGCTCGATGTGCCAAAGTATAATGAAACTTCAAACCCCCAGGACCATATTACCACATATACAACAACTGTGAAGGGGAATGATTTAGCTCCTCACGAGATTGAATCTGTTTTGCTGAAGAAATTTGGAGAGACTCTCACGAGAGGATCTTTGACATGGTATTCGCTGTTACCATAACATTCCATAGATTCCTTTGAGATGCTCGCAAATTCTTTTATTAAGGCTCATGCTAGGGCCAGAAAAGTGCAAGCTCGAAAGGTCGACATATTCAGAATTGCACAAAGAGAATTTGAGTTGCTCCGAGAGTTTGTTGCCCGGTTCCAAAAGGAGAGAATGTTGCTCCCGACTGTTCCGGATGAATGGGAGGCTGAAGCATTCACCACGGGTATGAGTCCGAGAAGTTTAGACACTTCTCGAAAACTGAAGGAAAGCTTGCTTGAGTTTCAAGCAATGGCTTGGGCGGATGTCCCCAACCGGTATGATTCAAAGATAAGGATCGAAGATGATCAGGTTTTCTTCCCGTCATCGACAAAAGGATGGGAGAAGAATAGAGAGAAATCAAAAGATTATTTTGACATGGACAGACGGTCTTCAAGGGGAAGAATCTTACCATACGAATGGACCGAAGGCAACGACAGAGGCTTTCGGTCAGCGGACAAGTTTGCCACCTATAGAAGGACTGATTGAGGTTGGAACAATAGATCATGGCAGGACAAAGAAGTGTCAGGTACGCGGGATCCTTCCTACCCCAGGCTGTCAGAATATAATTTCAATGTCAATGTAGTAAAGTTGGTGTTAGCTATGAGAAACATGAAAGAAGCAAGGTTTCCGAAACCGATGAGATCCAATCTCAGCCAGAGGGGTCCCAACTTGTGGTGTGAATACCACAGGACGAATGGCCACCATATTGGAGACGGTCGACATCTCCGAGAAGAAGTGGCGACACTGTTGAAGAATGTGCATCTCAGAGAATTCTTAAGTGACCGGGCTAAGAACAACTACGGTCGCAACCGGGATAACGCGAAACCCTTGAAAGCAGGAGAAGATCCTGCATGCCAGACGATCAATATGATATTCAGGGGGAATGAAATCAATGGGGTCACCTTCTCGACAGTAAAAAAGACAAAAGTATCGATAATCTATAGTAAGAGACTCCGGGAAGTTGCTGAAGACGACATCACTTTTACGTAGGAAGAAGCAGATTGATTGTTGCTACCGCACAACGACACATTGATAATTTCTTTAAATGTGCTAGACTTTAATATCATACGTGTTCTAGTGGATCTAAGAGGTTCGGTCAATATCATACAATGGAGAGTATTGGAGAAAGCTAAACTCACCAGAAGCATCATTTCGGCCACAAAACTCCTCGCCGGATTCAACCTTACGAGCGTGACAACCCGATGAGAGATTTTGTTGCCCACGAACGCTGAAGGGGTGATGAAAATGAATCTTTTTGAAGTGGTGGATAATGACATGTGATATAATATTATTCTGGGAAGACCATGG
Source organism: Nicotiana otophora (assembly GCA_000715115.1). Classification (NCBI taxonomy): domain Eukaryota; kingdom Viridiplantae; phylum Streptophyta; class Magnoliopsida; order Solanales; family Solanaceae; genus Nicotiana; species Nicotiana otophora. The sequence goes on from AWOL01S0432416.1 coordinate 32,001, forward strand.
TTTCACGAGATGAGAGCTGTACCATCAACGTATCATCAGTTGCTGAAATTTCCAACGCTCGAAGGAATTAAACAGATAAGGGGCGACCAACTGGCAGCAAGGGAGATGAATGCGATTTCGATCTCCAGTAGCAAAGGGAAGAAACACGCGGCATAGCAACTATAGGAACCAGCGCTAGCTCCTGAATCTAATGAAGTTAGCCAGGGGGTAGAAGCGTCAGAATCTTATTATGTGCCAAGGTACTTCCAGATACCAGAAGAGACGGATACAATAAAATCCACGGCGAAAGAGCTCAAGCAAGTTGCATTGTTTGAAGAGTTCTTAGAAAGGAAATTCCACTTGGGGACATGACTGCACCCCGAGCTCAGGTCTGACTTTTTTGAATTTCTTAAATTTAATGCGGATTGTTTTGCTTGGTGGATGCGTACATGACAGGTATCCCAACGGATATGGCCATACACAAGCTAAGTTTGGATCCCAACATCCATCCGGTAATACAAATGAAATGCCATATTGCGGAGGCCAGGAATAAATTCATCAAAGATTATCGGTTCGATCCAAGAGGTAAAGTATCCAGACTGGCTAACTAATATAGTAGTAGTTTCTAAGAAGAACAATAAATTTTGCATGTGTATAGATTATAAAGACATGATTAAGGTGTGCCCGAAAGACTCGTTCCCACTGCCAAACATCGATCAAATGATTGATGCGATGGCCGGGCACGAGTTAATGAGTTTCCTCGATGCTTATTCCGGGTACAACCAAATTAAGATGAGCTTGGAGAATCAGGAAAAGACTTCGTTTATAACAAAGTTTGACACATATTGCTATAATGTGATGCTCTTCGAGTTGAAGAATGCCAGAGTCACTTATCAGCGGCTCGTAAATGAGATATTTGAAAAACAAATGGGGAAAACTATGGAAGTTTATATAGATGATATGCTCGTTAAGTATTTGAATGCAGGTGATCACCTTAAGCATCTGCAATAAACTTTTTACATCCTAAGGAAGCATAATATGAAGCTTAACCTCAAGAAGTGTGCATTTGGGGTCAGTTCCGGTAAGTTCCTAGGATTTTTGGTATCACAAAGGGGGATTGAGGTAAATCCCGATAAGATCAAGGCCATCGAAGATATCCCCGACAAACTGTCAAGTGTGAAGGAAGTCCAAAGGCTCACGAGGAGATTAGCCTCTTTGAGCATATTTATTTCTCGATCATCAAAGAAATGCTACTGTTTCTTTACACTGCTCAAAAAGAAAAACAACTTCGAATGGACCCCGGAATGCCAGCAGACTCTAAGAGATTTGAAAAGGTACTTGTCATGCCCTCAATTACTTTTGAAACCAATGGAAGGCGAAACACTGTTGGTATAACTCGCAGTATCAGAAGTAGCAGTAAGTGAAGTTTTTGTACAAGAGGATGAAGGTACGCAATCTCCCATTTATTACGTTAGTAAAATTTTAGCGGGAGAATAAACTCGCTACCCGCACCTGGAGAAGCTAGCCTTAGCTCTCGTAGTCGTCGCTCGGAAGTTGAGGCCCTACTTCCAATGTAACCCGATAGATGTGGTGACTATATTTTCCCTACGGAATATCCTTCACAAACCCGAACTCTCGGGTAGGCTGGCCAAATAGGTTGTCGAAATGAGTGAATTCCACATAGAATATAAACCAAGGACTACGATTAAGTCACAAGTCTTGGCTGACTTTGTGGCCAATTTCTGTCCGTGATTGCTGCCTCTAGCAACCAAAGAGGCAGTCATGGTGTGAGAATCAACATCGGGAGTTTGGACGTTATTTATGGATAGAGCCTCCAACGTAAAAGGGTCCGGGCTTGGCATATTATTAACTATGCCTTCGGGAGAAACCCTAAGGTAAGCCATCAAAACGGTCCTTTTAACTAACAATGAAGTAGAGTATGAGGCTTTGATTGTAGGACTTGAACTGGCCCGAGGACTAGATTCCTAAGTCATAGAACTCAAGTGTGACTCACAGCTGGTGGTAAATTAGGTCTACGGGATCTTTGAAATCAAAGTAGAGCGCATGCAACAATACGTGGTAAAAGTTCAGGCTCTGCTGGCACAATTTTGGGAGTGGTCGATTACTCACATCCTGAGGGAAGAAAATGCAGAAGCGGATGCACTGGCTAACCTGGGCTCATCAACGGAAATAAAGGGATTAGAGTTTGGGATAGCAGTACAACTGATGCACTCGGTCCTGGATGCAGATAGTTATTACGAGGTAAATACAACTAATTTGGTCTAGAACTGGAGGAATGAGATTATCGATTATCTCGAGCACGGGTACTTGCACGAAGATTCCAAGGCTTCTCGGGCGCTGCGTGTCAAAGCAGCACAGTATAACTTTAAAGGAGGACAATTGTACATAAAAGCTTTCCAAGGCCTGTTGGCTCGATGTTTGGCAGCATCCGAAGCAAATTACATTATGCGATAGGTCCACGAAGGGATATGGGGAAACCATTCTGGCACAGATTCCTTAGTGTTAATACTGGTAAGGGAAGGATATTGTTGGCCCCACATGGAACAAGATGCCAAAGCTTTCGTACAAAAATGCGATAAGTGCCAACGCTACGCACTGCTAGTACATCAACTGGCAAAACCACTACATTTGATCCTATCTTCGTGGCCGTTCATGAAGTGGGGGATGGACATCGTTGGACCACTGCCGCCGGCTCCCGATAAGGTAGGATTTCTTTTGATTTTAACTAATTATTTTTCTAAGTGGGTGGAAGTAGGTCCTTATCAGAAGATCGGCGAACGCGAAGTGGTGGATTTATTTTGGGAAAACATAATCTGTAGGTTGGAAATAACAAAAGAGATAGCATACGACAATGGGCTATAATTGTTCGGTGCAAAGATTACAAAGTTCCTTGAAGATTTGAAAATAAAGAGGATCACATCTTCACCCTATCATCCGAGTGCAAATGGTCAAGCGGAGTCAACGAACACAGTGATTATACAAAACCTCAAGAAAAAGTTGGAAGCAGCTAAAGATAAATGGCCTGAGGAACTACCCGGAGTGTTATGGGCATACCGAATGACGGCCAAATCGAGCATGGGGGAAACTCCCTTTTCCCATGTGTACAGAGCAGAAGCCTTAATTCTGGTGGAAGTAAGGGAACCTACCTTAAGGTATTTCTAGGCAAGCGAAGAAGCGAATAGTGAAGCGATATTGGTCAACTTGGAGTTACTCAATGAGCGCAGGGGCTTGGCACATATAAGAATGGAAAGATATTACAATCGAAGGGCCAACCTTCGTTACTTAAAGTGGGAGATTTGGTTGTAAGGGAAGTTACTCAAAACATTTGTTACATGCGCTAAATGCTTTCCATATTCTAGTGTTAAAAAATGTTAGATTCTCCCATGCTTTCTTGGTTGACTGCTATCTGCGTTAATTAACTTACTCACACCTGTTAATTGTCATTTACGACTTGTCTTACCGTTTAATATTAATTATGGTGAATCCTCAATTTGGT
>AWOL01S0432566.1:11649-27380 GCA_000715115.1 Nicotiana otophora
AGTCACATCATACTTATCATATAGCCATCCAACCACTCATCGAGCCGCAAATTCCACTCATAGGGACACTACCGGACATATAAATCCAAAAGCACGTGCTCACACAACCAAAATCCTCGTGCTCAAACTACAACTAAAACCCGGCCTCAAGTTCTCCAGACTGGCCAATCATCAGCACATAGAAATCATACCTCGCACATCATCCATGAAATCACAAGCCATCAATGCACAGCCCATACCGTTAGCTCACACGCTAGTGTAATTCCGCAGAAGTGAAGTCTTGTCGTAGAAGCGACGCCGCAGAAGCGGCTCATTTATCGCATATGCGTTAAGATCTGGGCAGAACAATATTAAATCGGGGTTTTTTTGGTTCTTTTACCATATTTTGGGATTTTTGAGCTAGGTTTGGGCGACTTTGGAGAGGAAATTTACCATATAGCTTGGGGTAAGCATTCTTGACTCACTTGTGATGATATTTCATGAATATATTCTCGTTTTTGGTACATGGTTGATTATTTTAAAGGAGAAATTGGGGGTTTTCTCTAAACTTTCATAAAGAAAATTTTTGAGTTTTGAACATCTATTCGGAGTCGTATTTGAGTAAAACTAGTATGGATGGATTCATAATTGAATGGGTTGTCGGAGTTTATAAGTTTCGTCGGATTTCGAGGCACGGGCCCGAGTTTGGCGTTTTGGTCAATTTTGGGCTTTTGATAAAGGATTCGACTTTTATCAATTGGAATTGTTTCCTTAGGCATGATTTGATGTTCTTGAGTTGCTTTTGACTAGTTTCGAACTGTTCAGAGGTCGATACGCGTGGGATGGCATTTGGAGAATCGTTTAGCTTGTTCGGTATTTGATTTAGCTTGTTCGAGGTAAGTAACACTTCTAAACTTGGTGCTGAGGATATGAAACCATAAATTACGTGTTATGTGATTGATGTTGAGGTAACGCTCATGCTAGGTAACGGGAGAGTGGGCATTCACTGTAGTAACTATGATTTAGTCGATTCCATGGAACTATGTAGCTATCTTATCTGAACAGTTTTACTGTACTCTATGTGATAGAGCATTTGAGATATGATCAATGTTAGAGACCATGTCTAGGCAACATGTTTATCCTGTTGGGACCCACTGAGGCAATTTATTCTGTTGAGTTATATACTTGCATTGGAATTACATACTCAGTCATACGCATTCATATGCATATCATATCTTAGTATCTATTACCCTTTATTGATACATCACATCATTATTGTTGGGCTGATTTCATGACATTTTGAGCCCAAGAAACTAGAGAGATTGATGACTGAGCGAGACCAAGGGCCTGATTGTGAGGATATTGATTTATGATTGGAGCAGGCTACACGTCGCAACAGATGTTATTGATTTATGCCATGATTGGCTGATTGTAGCGCTTGGGCTGAAGGGGCCCCTCCGAAGTCAGTACACACCCCAAGTGAGCGCAAGTACCTACTGAGTGTGAGTGCCGAGTGATTGGGAGAACTGAATGACTGTGAGGACTGGGTAGTTGTGAGGACTGAGTGACTGTGAGGATTGAGTGATTGGGAGGACTGAGTACATCGATGCACCGAGAGTATGCATATGGTTATATCACTGCATGGTACAGTTGACATGCATGCATTGACATGTAGGCATAGAGATGCATTTTCCTCATGCCTTTTGAAAATGAAACATTTACCTGTTGAAAGCTTTTGAGAAAAAATGCAGTTTTACAAACTTACTCATATTTTTGGTGATTTCGATAAACGATTTGGGTTTTCACTGGGACACCTGAAAAGTATGCCTATTTTCCGAAACTGTGAAAGAGTTGAGCCTTTTATCTCTAAGTTACTACTTTTAGCATTATTATTATGTTATGAATTGTTGTTGGCTATTGGTGTTTGATTTCGACCTTTGCTCTAGCTCGTCACTACTTTCAACCTAAGGTTAGGTTTGTTACTTATTTAATACATGGGGTCGGTTGTACTCGTACTACACTTTTGCATCTTGCGTGCAGATGTTGGATGTTGATGTTGATGTTGCTCTATATGGCGGGAGCTGGATTTGAAGATGTACATGTGTTCCGATCATAGCTGCCTCTTGTCCTTGGTAACTTTGGCATTTTAATGTGTTCATATATATTTCAAACATATGATGCATTTACTTCATACCAGATTTGTAAACTCTGAATCTTAGAAGCTCATGATTTGTACTACTAGTCCTTGGGGAATGTATAAGATTTAGATATTTTCTTTTACTTAATTGTCTTATTAAATTTAATTAGAAATGGATAGTTGTTAATTGGCTTACCTAGCGGGTTGGGTTAGGTACCATCACGGCTAGTTAGATTTTGGGTTATGACATTCAGCCTTATCTCGACTCGTTTATCATAGTATTCATTGATGATATCCCGGTGTACTCTCGTAGCCAGGAGGAGCATGCCCAATATTTGAGGATTGTGTTGCAGCGGTTGAGGAAGGAGAAGCTTTATGCCAAGTTCTTTAAGTGTGAGATTTGGCTTAGTTCAGTAGCATTCCTGGGGCACGTGGTGTCCAGTAAGGGGATTCAGGTAGATCCAAAGAAGATAGAGGCAATTTAGAGTTGGCCCAGACCGTCCTCAACTACGTAGATTCAGAGCTTTCTCGGCTTGGCCGGCTATTATCATCGCTTAGTGGAGGGTTTCTCATCTAATGTATCGCCTTTGACCAAATTGACCCAAAAGGGTGCTACTTTCAGGTGGTCGGATTAGTATGAGGAGAGCTTTCTGAAACTCAAGACTGCCTCGTCCACATCTCCAGATCTATTTTTGCTTTCAGCTTCAGGCTCTTATACAATGTATTGTGATGCTTCTCGGATCGGTATTGTGTGTGTCTTGATGCAGAAGGGTAGAGTGATTGCTTATGCTTCGCGAAAGTTGAAGTCTCATGAGAAGAACTACCATGTTCATGATTTGGAGTTTGCTGCCATCGTTCATGCATTGAAGATTTGGAGGCATTATCTCTACAGTGTGTCTTGTGAGGTATTTATGATCATCGGAGCCTCTGGCACTTATTCAAACAAAATGATCTAAATTTGAGGCAATGGAGATGGTTGGAGCTGCTAAAGGACTATGATATTACTATTTTGTATCATCCCGGGAAGGCCAATGCGGTGGTTGATGCCTTGAGTAGGAAGGCGGTGAGTATGGGTAGCCTTACATTCATTCTTGTTGGTGAGAGACCACTTGCAGTTGATTTTCAGGCCTTGGCCAACCAGTTCATGAAATTAGATGTTTCGGAGCCTAGTCCGGGTCTCGCTTGTGTTGTTTCTCGATCTTCCTTATATGATCGCATCAGAGAGCGCTAGTATGATGATCCCCATTTGCTTGTCCTTAAGGACACGATTCAGCACGATGATGCTAGGTATGTTACTATTGCGGATGACGGGGTGTTGAGGATGCATGGTCGGATTTGTGTGCCCAATATAGATGGGCTACCTGAGTTGATTCTTGGGGAGGCCCACAGTTTGCAGTATTCCATTCATCCGTGTGCCGCGAAGATGTACCAGGACTTGAGGCAGCATTATTGGTGGAGAAGAATGAAGAAGAACATAGTGGGGTTTGTAGCTCAGTGCCTAAACTGTCAGCAGGTGAAGTATGAGCATCAGAGACCATGTGGATTTCTTCAATGGCTTGAGATCTCGGAGTGGAAATGGGAGCGTATCACCATGGATTATGTAGTTTGGCTTCCACGGACTTCGAGAAAGTTCTATGCTATTTGGTTGATTGTGGATCGGCTGACCAAGTCCACGCACTTCATTCCAGTTAGGACTAGTTATTCTTCAGAATGGTTGACTAAAATTTACATTCACGAGATTTGTCGCCTTTACGGTGTGCCGGTGTCCATCATTTCAGATCGGGGCACGCAATTTACATCACAGTTTTTGAGGGCAGTGCAGCGTGAGTTGGGCACCCATGTTGAGTTGAGTATAGCATTTCACCCTCAGACGAACGGACAGTCCTAGCACATTATTCAGATATTAGATTATATGCTACGCGCCTATGTCATAGATTTCGGGGGTTCATGTGATCAGTTTCTTCCGGACGCAGAGTTTGCCTATAACAAGAGCTACAAGTCGAGCATTCAAATATCTCTGTATGAGCTTTGTATGGGAGACGATGTCGATCTCCGGTGGGTTGCTTTTGAGCCGGGTGAGGCTAGGCTATTGGGTATGGACTTGGTTCAGGATGCTTTGGACAAGGTTAAATTAATTCAGGATCGGCTTCGCACAGTGCAGTCTAGATAGAAAAGTTACATCGATAGGAAGGTTCGTGATGTTGCTTTCATTGTTGGGGAAAAGGTACTGCGCAAGGTTTTACCATTGTTTGCATCCATGGTCGAGTGTACATCCGTTGTTTCATGTTTCTATGCTCCGGAAGTGTGTCGGTGATCCGTCTCATGTTTTGCATTCCAGCACGGTTCAGTTGGATGGTTATTTGACTTATGATGTGGAGCCAGAAGCAATTTTGGGTCGGCAAGTTCGAAAGTTGAGGTCAAAGAATATAGCTTCAGTGAAGGTACAGCGGAGAGGTCGGCCAGTTTAGGAGGCCACTTAGGAGAGTGAGCGGGAGATGCGGAACAGATATCCATGCCTATTTGAGACTCCATGTACATTTCTAGACCAATTTGGGGACGAATGTTTATTTAAGAGAGGGAGGGTGTAACGAATCAGCCGGTCATTTTGAGAGTGGTAGCCCCATTCCCCCTATTTGGTGCTCATTTTATGCCTTACAGTTGTTATATCACTTGCCGGGGTAGTTGGTTCAGGTTCAAAGAGGTTTCATAATGAGTTGATACACTTATTCTCATACTTGAAATCTTAAGTTGAAATAGTTGATCGAATGTTGACTTATGTGTAAACGACTCAGGAATAGAGTTTTGATGGTTCTGTTAGCTCCGTCGGGTGATTCTTTACTTGGGAGTGTGTTGGGATTGTGATTTTGAGGTCCGTAGTTGAATTAGGCTTGAAATGGCGAGAATTAGAAATTTTAAAGTTTGACCGAGAGTGGACTTTATGGTTACCAGGCTCGGATTAGGGTTCCGGGAGTTGGAGTAGGTCTGTGGTGTCATTTGTAACTTGTGTGCTAAATTTGAGGTCAATCGGACGTGTTTTGATAGGTTTCAACATCGAATGTAGAAGTTAGAAGTTCAAAAGTTCATTATGCTTGAATCGATGCACGATTCGTGGTTTTAGCGTTGTTTGATGTGATTTCAATGCTCGACTAAGTTCGTATGATATTTTGGGACTTACTGGTATGATTGGTTGAGGCCCTGGCGGCCTCGGGTGAGATTCGGATGGTTAACAAATCAATTTTTGGTGTTGGAAGACTGCTGGGGAATTTATGGTGTCTAGTTCTGGTTTCCTTCTTCGCATTCACGATGAGAATCCCACGTTCGCGAAGGGTAGGTGGAGGCAGGTTAGGATTTGTTCTTCGCGTTCACGAAGGGGGAGCCGCGTCCGCGAAGGTCTGGGTAGATAGTGCATCACGAATGCGAGAAGGGGGACGCATTTGCTAAGAGGAGAGGAGGCAGCTGGGACCCCACGCATTTGATTTACATGCTTGCATAAGGGGGATCACGTTCGCAAAGCATGAGGTCAACAAGGCACCGCGTTCGCGAGTTGTTCAACGCGTTTGCGTAGAAGATTTTGGGCAGGAGATTTATTTGTGCTACACGAACGCGAGAAGATGGTCGCGTTCGCGAAGAAGGGTCACATGAGCAGACTTAAATATTTCAAAAATGAGGGTTTGAGTTCATAACGCAAATTTGATTTTGGGAGCTCGGTGGGAGTGAATTCTTGGAGAGATTTTCAAGTGGGTGAATTGGGGTTAGTGATTCTTACCAAATTTTGGTTAATTGCCATGTTTATTTCTTTGATTTCATCATTAAATTAGTGATTTGGGGTGGAAAATTAGGAAAAATGGAGGAAAGTTCTTAGGTTTGAGGTTTTGATCTAGATTTTGGTATTGGATTCGAGTAATTTTGGTATGGGTGGACTCTTGGTCAAATGGTATTCGAATTTTGTGACTTTTACCCGATTCCGAGACGTGGACCCGAGGGCTGACTTTTGAAGTGACTTTTTGACTTTTGATTAAGAGCTTAGTATTTTCTTCTGGAATTGATTCCTTTAGCTCGTGTTGATTATATCGAATTGTGTGTGGCTAGATTCGAGGCATTTAGAGGCCGTTTCGCAAGGCAAATGTGTGTTTGAGTAGAGATTTGCACGGTTTGAGGTAAATAACAGTTCTAAATTTGGTTATGAGGCTATGAAACCCCATACTACGTGTCATGTGATTGGTGAGTAGTTGTGTTAGTGAGCAGTCTCCAAGCTAAGCTTGTTAGGAGGCTAATATTTTTTGCACTGACATTTCTTACACCCAGCCCCCCATTGGAATTTTGTTGGCATACCGTAGACCATTTGATTAAATGGAGTTTTTTCATTTCAGAAGTAGATCCCCATATAAAGTCTCTTTGAATTTTGTCAATGTTTTTCAAGATTTTTGTTGGGAAAAAAGTGTATTGCATTTAGTGGTTAGGGATTGAATTGAGGCATCCTTGGGCTAGGGTGGTTCTTTCTGCTATATTAATAAACCTAGTTTTCCAGTTAACCAATCTAGCCCTCATCTTGTCTATAATAAATTGGCAATCAGTAGGTCTTGGGTTTTTGGCTAATATTGAAAATCATAAATAAGCTCCAAAGGAGTCACTTTATTTAAGTCCCAAGTTGTTTGTTATGTCCCAAGTTGTTTGTTATATCCACTCCAGGTGATCAAAGTCCTTTTCAAGGTCAATCTTTAAGATCATTTGACCCTTTTTTCCTTTTAACTTTTTGAAGTTAGAGATTAACTCTTGAATTATAATAGCATTATCCGAGGCTCTTCTGTGTTTCATAATACTTATTTGGAAAGGATTGATAATTTGTTCCAGGAAAGGCTTAAGACGATTTGGAAGAATATTTATGACCATCTTGTACATAGTATTACACAGGCCGATTGGCCTAAAATAATTTATATTGTTTGCACTAGGAATTTTTGGGATTAGACAAAGGTGTCACGACCCAAATTCTCTTACCGTGAATTTGTCGTGACAGCACCTAGTCTCTACGACTAGGTAAGCCTAACACTTTTGGAAATGAAATAAAAGCATGATCATTAACAACTAACATCAACGATAATCTAAATAAGCAACTAAATGCCACTCGGCATATACAATTATTAACTTCCGAACTGTACAAAAGCAATCCCAAATCGGAAATACCGTAAGTCACAAGCTACTAAGAAGTCTTAACAGTTCTATACATCATTTTCAACCGAAAGAGGGAAAATGAACATACGGGGATAGAGAGGGACTTCGCAGATCTGCGAGCACGGGCAAATGTACCTTGAAGTCTCCAATAAGCAGCACCGACTCCACTAGCGGTGAGGCTGGTAAGATGTACCTGGATCTGCATACGAAAAACATGTGCAGGAAAGGGTGTGAGCACACCACAATGGTGGAAAGTAAATGCACACAAAACACATGTACATGGGGATCTCCCTGAATACCGTTTCGTTGTCCCAAAGTAAATGTACAACCAAACAATAGAATTCAATAGTTACGGCACAAAATTTTACAATTCAACCTAAGTACAAGTTAAGGAAAGACAGGTAAATTCACTAAACACGCTGCAAGTAGTTCAGGTAAACAGTTAAGGCAAGTAGGCATGCTATTCTAGTCTTGCAGGATACTACACATGTTGATAAGACTCAAATAAGAAGGAAAACATGGCATTTCTTAGTAGAAAATGGGTTTTTATAACAATTAGTCAGTGTACGTACTCGTCACTTAAGGGGAGTTCCCCCAAACAAGGTTAGGCAAGCCATTTACCTCAAACAAAGCTCAAATCAATCCGAAATAATGCTCTTTCCACGAATATCCGACTCCAAAAGGCCCAAATCTAGCCAAAACCAATTACTTAACATAAATATAACTACAAAAAACTAAACTAGCGAACGGAATCAGAGTTAAAGCAAAAAATTGGAAAATGGCTCAAAAAGCCTCCTCGGGCCCACGTCTCGGAATCGGGTAAAAGTCATAAATTACGAACACCCATTCACTCACGAGTCTAACCATACCAAATTTACTCAAATCCGATACTAAAATCCCGATCGAAACCCCAAAATTCAGCCTAAGGACTTTTCCCACAGTTTCCCCAATTTTCCACTCCAAATCACTAATTTAATGATGCATTTAAAGACATAATCATGAGAATTAACCAAAATTAGGTAAGAATCATTTACCCCAAACACCCATGCAAGAATCTCTCCTAAATTCGCCTTCTACCGAGCTCCCAATTCAACTTTGTGATATGAACTCAAAACACTCGATTTGAACCTTTAAATTTGCCCAGGTGCTCCCTTCTCTTCGCGAACGGGAATACCCTCGTGTTCGCGAAGAACAAGTTACTCTTGCCCAGAAATTCGACATCGCGAACAAGATGTCTTAGTCACGAACACGAAGGACTCACCACTCAACCCTACGCGAACGTGGGACCAACATCGTGAACGCATAGGCATAAGGGCCAAGGGACCCAACAACTAATCCCTTCTACACGAACACGGGATATTCTCCGCAAACGCGTAGGCATATGATCTCAGAGCTTCGCAAATGCGGGACTGACATCGCGAATGCAAAGCATAAAATTCTTACCTGCCCCAGATCTTTTTCGCGATCGCGGAACACCCCTCGCGAATGCGAAGAAGAAAACCAGCAAATAAAGAACATCAGAATCTGCTATCTCTCAAAGGCCAAAAATGATCCATTAACCACCCTAAACTCACCCGAGACCTCGAGACCTCAACCAAACCTAAACTCAAGTCGCAAAACATCATACGAACTTAATCGAACCCTCAAATCACCTCAAGCAACATCAAAAATACGAATTACAAACGGATTCAAGCCTAATGAACTTTGAAATTTCTAAATTCAACAAACGATGTTAAAACATATCAAATCACATCTGAATGACCTCAAATTTTACACACAAGTAAAACATGACACCACGAACCTACTCCAACTTCTGGAAATCCAAACCGAGACCGATATCAAAATTTCCACTGTCGGCCAAAATCGCAAGAATTCCAACTTTCGCCAATTCAAGCCTAACTCTATTACGGACCACCAAATCACATTCCAAACTCGCTCCTAAGTTCAAAATCACCTAACGGGGCTAACAGAACCATCAAAATTTAAATTCGAGGTCGTTTACACACAAGTCGATATTCGGACAACTTTTCCAACTTAAGCTTCCAATTAAGAGACTAAGTGTCTCAATTCACTCTGAAACCACTCCAGACTCGAACCAACCAACCCGGTATAAGATAATACAGCTGTAAAGCATAAAAGAAGCAGAAATAGTGGTGATGGGGCTATAACTCTCAAGACGACCAGCCATGTCGTCAATTCCTTCCCCTCTTAAAATAATCGTTCGTCCTCGAACGCTTATAGCAACATACCTGAAGCTATGAAAAGATGAGGATAACGGTTGCGCATATCCTGCTCGGTCTCCCAAGTGACCTCCTCCACAGGCTAACCTCTCCACTACACCTTCACTGAAGCTATATCCTTTGACCTCAACTTCTGAATCTGCCGCTCCAAAATAGCCACCGGCTCGACATCATAAGTCATATCACCATCCAACTGAACCGTGCTGAAATCCAAAACATGGGACGGATCGCCGATATACTTCCGGAGCATAGAAACATGAAATACTGGATGCACACTCGATATGTTAAGTGGCAAAGCAAGCTTGTAAGCCACCTCCCCTATCCTCCGAAGTATCTCAAAAGGCCCAATGAACCGGGGGCTCAACTTACCCCTCTTCCCAAATCTCATAGCACCCTTCATGGGTGATACCTTCAGCATAACCTTCTCCCCGACCATGAAAGACACATCACGGACCTTCTTGTCCACAAAGCTCTTCTACCTAAACTACGCCGTGTGAAGCCGCTCCTGAATCAATTTCACCTTGTCTAATGCATCCTGGACCAAGTTTGTACCCAAGGACCTAGCCTCAACCGGCTCAAACCATCCCACCAGAGATGTACACTGCCTCCCATATAAAGCCTCGTGCGGAGCCTTGTGAATGCTCGATTGATAGCTATTTTTATATGTAAACTCCACGAGCGGCAACAATTGGTCCCATGAACCCCCAAATCAATGACACAAGCACATAACATGTCCTTCAATATCTGGATAATGCGCTCGACCGTTTGTCTGAGGGTGAAAGGTTGTGCTCAACTCAACCTGAGTACCTAACTCTCGTTGCACGACCCTCTAAAACTGCGATGTAAACTGTGTGCCCCTATTTGAAATGATGAAAACTGAGATACCATGAAGGCGAACAATCTATCGGATGTAAATCTCAGCCAATCGCTCTGAAGAGTAAGTAGTACCAACCAGAATGAAGTGTGCGGACTTGGTCAGCCACTCAGTGTGCTCCCCTTCTATTCTGAGATCTCTAACCTATAAAGCAAGCCACCCGGTCTTTGATGCTTGTACTTAACCTTCTGACAATTGAGACATCGAGCCACAAATCCAACTATATCCTTCTTCATTCTCTTCCACCAATAGTGTTGTCTTAAATCCTGATACATCTTCGCGGCACCTGGGTGGATGGAATACCGCAAGCTGTGGGCCTCCTCAAGAATCAACCCCCAAAGCCCATCCACATTAGGAACACATATCCAGCCCTGCATCCTCAACACGTTGTCATCACCAATAGTCACATCTCTAGCATCACCTCGCTGAACCCTGTCCTGAAGGACGAGCATATGAGGGTCATCATATTGACGCTCCCTGACACGATCATAAAGGGAAGACCTAAAGACCACGTAAGCCAATACCCGTCTCGGCTCCGAAATATCCAATCTGATAAACTGGCTCGCTAAGGCCTGAACATCCAATGCTAAGGGTCTCTCTGCTGCTGGAATATATGCAAAACTCCCCAAACTCCCTGTCCGGCGACTCAAAGCATCGGCCACCACATTGGCCTTCCCCAGGTGGTACAAACTAGTGATGTCATAATCCTTAAGTAGCTCCAACCACCTCCGATGACGCAAGTTAAGATCCTTTTGCTTGAACAAGTGTTGCAAACTCCAAGATCGTGGCACACCGTACAAATAGTGCTGCCAAATCTTCAGGGCGTGAACAATAGCTGCTAACTCAAGATCGTGGAAAAGATAGTTCTTCTCATGCACCTTCAACTATCTGGACACGAAGGGAATAACCCTACCATCCTGCATCAACACTGCGCCAAGACCAATCTGCGAAGCATCATAATAGACGGTGTAAGATCCCGAACCTGTAGGCAATACCAATACTAGGGCTGTAGTCAAAACTGTCTTAAGCTTCTAAAAGCTCTCCTCACACTCCTCTGTCCATCTGAACATAGCACCTTTCTTATTCAGCCTGGTCTTAAGTGTTGATTTAGATGCGAATCCCTCTACGAAACGACAGTAATATCCCATCAAACCAAGAAAACTACGGATCTCCGTAGCTAATGACGGTCTAGGCCAACTCTATACCACTTCTACCTTCTTTAGATCTACCTTGATCCCATCACTCGATACCACATGACCCAAGATTGCCATGGAGTCTAGCCAAAACTCACACTTCAAAAAATTTGCATACAACCTCTTCTCTCTCAAAGTCTGAAGCACAGTACTCAGGTGCTGCTCATGATCCTCCCGAGACCGAAAAGACACTAGAATGTCATCAATGAACACAATGACAAATGAGTCAAGATAAGGCCGAACACACTGTTCATCAAATGCATAAAGGCTGTTGGGACATTGGTCAGCCCGAAAGACATGACAAGAAACTCATAGTGACCATATCTGGTCCTGAAAGCATTTTTCGAGATATCTGGCTCCCGAATCTTCAATTGATGATAGCCTGAACGCAAGTCAATCTTGGAAAACACCCTGAAACCTTGTAACTGATCAAATAATTCATCAATGCGAGGCAATGGATACCTGATCTTCACTGTACTTATAATGACTCAGCCGGTCGTTTTGAGAGTTAGATCCCCGATCTCCTATTAACTGCTTCCCCCATATCTATTTCTGCTATTTTGTCTTGACGGGAGGGTTCATGTTGGGTTTCGGAGTGAATTGGGATACTTAGTCTCTTAATTGGAAGCTTAAGTTGTAAAAGTCAATCGGATGTCGACTTATGTGTAAACGACCTCGGATTTGCATTTTGATGGTTCTGTTAGCTCCATTAGGTTATTTTGGACAGGAGAGCATCCGGAATGTTATTTGAAGGTCCGTAATGGAATTAGGTTTGAATTGGCGAAAGTAGGAATTTTGGCGATTTTGGTCGGCAGTGGAATTTTTGATATCAGGCTCTGAATGGAATTCCGAAAGTTGGAGTATGTTTGTAATGTCATTTTTGTCTTGTGTGTAAAAGTTTAGGTCATTCGGATAAGATTTGATATGTTTCGACGTCATTTGTAGAATTTAGAAATTTCAAAGTTCATTAGGCTTGAATCCGTGTGTAATTTATATTTTTAATGTTGTTCGACGTGCTTTGAAGGCTCGACTAAGTTTGCATGGTGTTTTAGGATTGGTTCATATGTTTGGTTGAGGTCCCGGGGGCCTCGGGTGTGTTTTGGATGCTCAACAGATCATTTTTACACTTAGGAAAGCAGCGAATTTTCTGGTGTCTGTTGCAAACCTTTCTTCATCGCGTTTGCAAGGGAGGTCTTGTGTTTGCGTAGGCCATCTGAGAGGCCAGCTGAGTTTGTTCTTCATGTTCGCGAAGTTATTCCCGCGTTCGCGAAGGTATGGAGCACTAAGGCTATGCGTTCGCGGTAAGGACCTCGCATTCGCGTAGAGTCCACTGTCGGATGGGTTCCAGACATAATATCCTACGCGTTCGCGATGAGTGTCCCGCGTTCGCGTAGGATCAGGCTAGTTGAGCTTCATGTTCATGATCAGTGCATCGCGTTCGCGATGAGTAATTTTTGTACTGAAGCAGTTTGTGCTTTGCTAACGCGAGGGGTATCCCGCGTTCGCGAAGAAGGAACACCTGGGCAGAATTTAAAGTTCAAAAATGAGGTTTTTGAGTTCATATCACAAAATTCAATTGGGAGCTCGGTGGAAGGTGAACTTTCGAGAAATTTTCAGCGGAAGTCATTGGGTAATGATTCTTAATTCCTTTATGATTATATCCCACTAATCTATGCTTGAATTCATCATTTAATTTCGGATTTGGGGTGAAAAAATGGAAAAATTGAGAAAAGTTCTTAGGCCTAATTTTGGGGTTTTGATCGAGATTTTTTGTATCGGATTTTGAGTAATTTTGGTATGAGCGAACTCGTGAGTGAATGGGTGTCCATATTTTGCGACTTTTACCCGATTTCGAGTCGTGGGCCCAGGGAGGCGTTTTGAGCGATTTTCCAATTTCTTACTTTAACTTTGATTTTGTTCGTTAGATTAGTTTCTTCTAGTTATATTTGTATTATGTAATTGGTTTTGGCTAGATTTGGGCCATTCGGAGTCGGATATTCGTGGAAAGAGCGTAATTTCAGATTGATTTGAGCTTGGTTCGAGGTAAGTGACTTGCCTAATCGTGTGTGGGGGAACTCCCCTTAGGATTGGTACTATTGTTGCTATATGAGCATCGTGTACGTGAGGTAACGAGTACATACACAGGCTATTTATTGTAAAACCCTATTTTCATTAAAGAGTAACCTGTCTTTCCTTTTATTTGAACTTATTAGCTTGTGTAGCATTTTGTTAGACTAAGAAAGCATGCCTTCTTGCCTTAACTGTTTACTTGAACTACGTGCAACATGTTTAGTGGTTTTACCTACCTTCCTTAACTTGTACTTAGGATAAATTGTAATACTCCGTTCCATGATTATTGAATCTTGTTGTTTGGCTGCATATTTACTTTGGTATTACGGAATGGTATTCCGGAAGATCCCTCCATGTACTGTATATTTACCTTGGGACTACGAAATGGTATTCCGGGAGATCTCCCCTGTCTTGCATATTTACTTTGGGACTACGAAACGATATTCCGGGAGATCCCCCTGCATATTTATGTTTGGGACTACGAGATGGTATCTCGGGAGATCCCCTGTTGAATTGTTGTGTTCTGAGCTATTGATTATCCATGATTCTTTCCTTGTTACATTTCAGTCTTTATTACTACGATATTTTCCTTTGCTTTGCCTTATTATATACATATGTTCGGGTAGGGCCCTGACCTGACCTCGTCACTACTCGACCGAGGTTCGTCTTGATACTTACTGGGTACCATTGTGGTGTACTCATACCCTTCCAGCACATGTTTTTCATGTGCAGATCCAAGTACATCTTATCCGCCTCATCATTAGTGCAGCCACAGCAGCTTACCAGAGACTTCAAGGTACATCTGCGCGCGCCCGCAGATCCTCGGAGTCCCCCTCTATCCCTTATATTGTTTTTCCCTCCTTTATCACTTTTAGACACTATGCATAGGAGATAGTTAGATAGTGTTTCTTAGACCTTGTGGCTCATGATTCCGGGTTTTGGGAATACTATTCATATTGGAGTGTTGGTTTTACTTATACATGCCGAGCAGCATCCTTATCAGTACATTATATCTATTGAAGTTAGTTGTAATTATTGCTCTATTTCCGTTATTTCGAGTTTTATCAGGCTTACCAAGTCGTAGCGACTAGGTGCCGTCACGACGTCTTAGGGAAGGGAAAATGGGTCGTGACAGTAACCTTGTTCAGTTGGCGATAATCAACACACATACGTATAGAACCATTATTTTCCTTCACAAACAATACTGGAGCACCCTGGGGTGACACACTGGGCCGAATGAAGCCCTTATCAAGAAACTCCTGCAACTGCTCCTTCAACTCCTTCAACTCAGGAGGAGCAATACGGTAAGGAGGAATATGGATGGGTTGAGTGCCCGGTAATAAATCAACGCCAAAATCAATATCTCTTTCGGGCGGCATACTCGGAAGATCAACTGGAAACACATATGGAAAAACCCTCACTACTGGAACTCACTCAATTGTAGGGGTATCAATACTGACATCTCTCACATAAGCTAGATATGCGTCACACCCCTTATCAACCATCCGTAGAGCCTTAAGGAAAGAAATAACTTTGCGGAGTGTATACTGTAAGGTGCCCCTCCACTCTAATCGCGGTAAGACTGGAATGGCCAGTGTCACGGTCTTAGCGTGACAATCAAGAATAGCATAATGGGGTGACAACCAGCCCACACCTAAGATAATATTAAAATCTACCATGCTGAGCAATAATAAATCAGCTCTAGTCTCAAAACCACTAAGAGAAATCAAGCGCGACCGATACACGCGGTCCACAATAAGAGAATCTCCTACAAGACTAGACACATAAACAGGGGAACTTAAAGAATCTCGAGATACACCCAAATGTGGAGCAAAATAAGAGTACACATAGGAATACGTAGAGCCTAGGTCAAATAGTACCGATGCCTCTCCATGGAAGACTGGAACAATACTTGTGATGACAGAGTCGGAAGCAACTTCCTCTGAACAAGCCGGAAGAGCATAATATCTGGCCTGGCCTTCCCCTCTGGGGCGACCTCGACCTCCCCGACCTCCACCTCGAGCTGGCTGAGTAGGTGGGGCAGTAGCTGGTGCTGGAAGCATGGCCGG
>AWOL01S0432787.1:4731-15021 GCA_000715115.1 Nicotiana otophora
GGGGGGGGGGGGGGGGGGATGAATTTGGGAGACTTGATTTTTTGAAGACAGTGAAATTAGTTGGGAGAATAAGTTATAGCTTCCATTTTGACCTTTTACCTTCTGGACGGCCAATTTGGCTCGATATTCAAGAATGTACAACGAGTATAGTACTCCATGCAGGTAAGACTGTACTGTGCTCGTAGATTTCAAGAAATTTGCTTCAATTCTGTACACGTGGTTGCAGGCTGGAGCCTGCATAGATTGTTGTACCTTTTTTATATGTACTTTCTCTGTTTATTTTTACTCGTTGTTAATTAACAGTAATAAATAAAGTACATAATTTACCATGATATTCATATTAATTGATGTATATTTTTAATAAATTTAAGAAAATAATTTAAAATGCGTAATTAATAATATGAGTATAATAAAAAAAAAATTGTACTTCTATTGATATGTTAAAAGTGACAAGTAAAATAAAAATTTGTTTTTAAAATACTCATCAAGTAAAAGTGAAAATGTACTTTAAACTTTAATAACAGTTAGTAGAAAATAAGAAGTTTACAGTGTACTTCGTCAGTTGAGCATTTTAATCGAACATAAATACTATTTTTACTTGACAGTTGTCACACGAATTTTAAAAATATTCTATATCTTATGTATAACCTAGCTAGCAGATAAAACGTAGTAGTATAAAAATTTTATAAATATATAATGATGAAAAAATTATACTTTTAAAGAAAAAAAAATCATAATTTAGAAATTTAAATAAAATTAAAACTTACAAGATTTTAAAAATTATACAAAATAAATTATGTAACACGATGTAAAAAGATATGTCATATATTTACGAATGTTACAAAATAGGAAAAGAAAATACTTGTGACGTTTCAATTTATGTAATTCATTACTACAAATCTACCAAAATCCATCCAAATCATACCAACTGAAATCGGTCGGAAGGGAAAATCGACTGAAATCGGTCGCAAAAATCAAATAAATATTTTGATTAAACAATACCGACCGTTTTCGGTCGGAAAAGTGATCCCACAATAAAAAAAACAGTGCTTTGTCTGACACATATAATAATTTCGATTGATGTCGGTCGAAAATTGATCAATATTTGACCAAAACCTGGTCAGACTTTGCATATTATATACCAAAAAAAATTTAATTAAAAAAATTCAAGGATAACGACCGAAGTCGGTCGGAAATTTTGATTTAATTTTTTCCGCCCAGGCTCAATTATTTTTTTCCCATAACAAAAATACAACAACAACAACAACCCAGTATAATCTCACTAGTGGGGTTTGAGGAGGGTAGTGTGTATGCAGACTATCCCTACCCTAGGGAACTCCCCATCTTGCTCTTGGGGTGACTCGAACTCACAACCTCTTGGTTGGAAGTGGAGGGTGTTTACCACTAGAGCAACCCACCATAACAAAAATAATTTTTTAAAATTATTATGAATATACCGACCGAATTCGATCGGTATTAATGGTCAAAAATAGTCAACCACTTATAAATTATTGTTATTTATAATATATATATATCATAGCATGTTGGATACAACGACTATATCAATTAAACTCGATCAATTATATATTTAATTTTTATCATCTGTGTGCTTTTGTATAAATTACACTTTATATCCGTATACGTGTAATAAATTCTAATAGAGTGTATGAATTTATTTCATTTATGATAATTTATATTTACATACATATAACTAGCGTTGATGATTTATTCTCAACTGTTCATACTTGAATGCTTGATGATTTATTCTCAATTGGATATAATCTATATTAAATTGGATACAACTTAATATTGGATATAGATCCAATTATATTAAGTTGTATTAATACTTTGCTCGGATACTCTATCGGTGGATCAATTGAAAATTCAATTATATTAAATTGGATACAACTTAATATTGGATATAGATCCAATATTAAGTTGTATCCAATTATATTAAGTTGTATTAATACTTTACTCGGATACTTCATCGGTGGATCAATTGAAAATTCAATTATATTCGATTAAAACTTACTATAATTGATATATCGTTGTATCCAACATGCTATGATATATATATATATATATATATATATATATATATATATATATATATATATATATAGATAGATAGAGAGAGAGAGAGAGAGAGAGATTATAAATAATAATAATTTAATTTTTGACCACTAAAACCGACCGAAATCGGTCAGTATATTTATAATAATTTAATAAGGAAAAAATTTAATTAATGTTTCCGAAACCGAATTCGGTCAGAAATTTTGAGGTCAAACGGTCAAAACATATTTTATTATTACTGACCGACATTTCCGACTGAAGTCAGTCGGTAATATCCTAATTAGATCTAAGAGATGGGTTTTCTTTTCCATTTTTATCTTTTTCCTCTCTCTTCTTCCTCTCTCCCATCTCTATTTCTCACACCTTTTTACCCAAATTCCACCCAAAATCAAATCCTCCACCCCCAAAATCGAAACCCCACCTCCACTGCCTACCACTGCCGCCTCCACCACTGTCACTCCCCTCCCGTCGCCACCACTACCATTCTCTTTCAAGGTTAGTATTCTACCTTGTTAGCCTTTTAAATTTTAATTTATTGCATGCCTAATATAATTGTATGCAATTATTTTAGGGTTTTTGTCTATTTTGAATTTGTGTGACGAAATTTGGCAGTTTTTGAACTGCATTATAATTAAAGTGAACTACATTGTAACTAAAATTGATTATGTACTAATAGAGGTGTATAAATTATTTAAACTAGTTAATTTTATGGTGTATAAATTATATAAACTAGGGGTTAGTGCTCTTAATTTATGAAGTTGGATGCTCTTAATTTTGTTTATTGCTTTTGGAAATAATTTATTATTTTAGGGTTTAATGTATTATTATGTTAGTGTTTATTGCTTTTAGAAATTTAGGGTTTATTAATTTAGGAGATAATATTGTTCTATTAGTGTTTATTGCTTTTAGAAAATTAGGCATAACTAATTATGCTAGATTAATTGAGTGTGCTAACAAATTATAATTGAATGAGTTAGTCTAATTGAATGGCTTAACTTATTCAATATTCTAGTAAGTAAATATTGTACTTTGTAACTAAAGTTTATTATGTAACTTAATTCTATAAATTAATTTGAATTATGATTAATATAACATGTAATTTATTTGTTCTTTATGTAGATAGAATATCGTAGTTGGATTGTTATTAATATAACATGTAATTTATTTGTTCTTTATGTAGATAGAGTATCGTAGTTAGATTATTATTAATATAACATGTAATTTATTATTTTAGGGTTTAGTTTATTATTATATTAGTGTTTAGTTCTTTTAAAAATTTAGTATTTATTAATTTAAGGGATAATATTATTCTATTAGTGTTTATTGCTTTTAGAAAGTTTGGCTTAACTAATTATGCTAGATTAATTGAGTGTGCTAACGAATTATAATTGAATAAGTTAGTCTAATTGAATGACTTAACTTATTCAATATTCTAGTAAGTAAATGTTGTACTTTGTAATTAAAGTTTATTATGTAACTTAATTGACAAGGTGGGTTGCTCTGATGGTAAGCACCCTCCACTTCCAACCAAGAGGTTGTGAGTTCGAGTCACCCCAAGAGCAAGGGTGGGGAGTTCTTGGAGGGAAGGATGCCGAGGGTCTTTTGGAAACAGCCTCTCTACCCGAGGGTAGGGGTAAGGTCTGCGTACACACTACCCTCCCCAGACCCCACTAGTGGGATTATACTGGGTTGTTGTTGTTGTATGTAACTTAATTCTATAAATTAATTTGAATTATGATTAATATAACATGTAATTTATTTGTTCTTTATGTAGATGGAATACCGTAATTGGATTATGATTAATATAACATGTAATTTATTAGTTTAGGGTTTAATTTATTATTATATTAGTATTTATTACTTTTAGAAATTTAGGATTTATTAATTTAGGGGCTAATATTATTTTATTAGTGTTTATTGCTTTTAGAAAGTTAGGCTTAACTAATTATGCTAGATTAATTGAGAGTGCTAATAAATTATAATTGAATGAGTTAGTCTAATTGAATGGCTCAACTTATTCAATATTCTAGTAAGTAAATGTTGTACTTTATAACTAAAGTTTATTATGTAACTTATTTCTATAAATTAATTTTAATTATGATTAATATAACATGTAATTTATTTGTTCTTTATGTAGATGGAATATCGTAGTTGGATGTATAATAGGAATTATCCTAATCGTCGTTTTTTAGGGAGGAATTTATAGAAGGGGTTAAGAAATTTATTAGGCATGCAATGTCACTTGAACCGCTTCGGATCGAAGGGATGATTAGGTGTCCTTGTACGAAGTGCAAGTGTTTGCATTTTTTGGGTTCGGAGGATGTTCCGACTCATCTTTATAGAAAGGGGTTTATGGATAATTATTTTGTGTGGACTAGTCATGGAGAGGTTGATGGTGCTGATGATTTATTTCATAACGTAGTTGTTGGTGAAAGTAGTAGGTCGGTGGAGAATAACGTTCAACATCCTAAATACCATGCAATGGTTGAAGATGCTTTGGGGACGCACTTCGATTTTGAAACCCATGAAAGTGTTGAACAACCTCCTAACGAAGAGGCAAAATAATTTTATGAACAGTTGGAGGCCGCTAGTCGTCCATTAAGGGAATGGAGTATGCACTCTCAGTTGTCTGTTGCGGTTAGATTGTTAAGTATCAAATCAGATACCGATATTTTTCAAACGGGAATTGATTCTTTCATTGGCCTTATGAGTGAACTAGTTGACCCAACTTTCAACATACCCGAAGATTTCTATAAGGCTAAAATATTGGTTTCTAAGTTAGGACTCTCATCTATGAGAATAGATTGTTGTGAAGATAGTTGCATGTTGTATTATAAGGGTGATGCAAATTAAAAAAGTTATAAATTTTGTGAAAAACCTCGTTTTAAGAGGGTTTCCAGCGGGAAGAATTTTGTTGTGAAGTCGATGCATTATTTACCTCTTATTCCTAGATTAAAGAGGTTTTACGCATTGATGAGTTCCGCTCCTCATATGAGATGGCACTATGAAAATAGAAGGTCGTCCGGTGTTATGTGTCATCCTTCAGATGGGGAAGCTTGGAAGTATTTTGATAGGACGTATCCGGATTATGCTAGTGAACTGAGGAATGTTCGGTTGGGTTTGTGTGCTGATGGTTTCACGCTATTTTCTGTTTCTGCAACACCATATTCATGCTGGTCGGTCTTTATTACGCCGTATAATCTTCTGCATGAAATGTGTATGACCAATCCGTATAACCAAATGGTGGATGATCAATTAGAAAATAACTTGGAACATCCTCAACACATATTAGAAGAAGTTGATATGGAGTAAATAACAATCATAGAAAATGAGGATAAAGAATCACCTAATGAAAATGAAATAAGTGAAGAGGAAGAATTTTCGGACGAGGAAGGAGACTTCGAAGACGACTAGCATGTTAGTGTTTTCAAGCGCTCTCAACTTATATAGGTTTATATTCTCAATTCTAACATTTTCTTTAATTTATGCAGATGGCCGGTAGGGGTCGAGGTAGGTATAGGAAGGATAAAAGGTCTATCGATGATGATAATGGTACTACACCCTCGCTTCCTTCTACTCCACACTTACATCCCTCTGCTGCTGATGGCTAGCAGCAATCTTCTAGGCACATATATATTCCACCCACATCCATCTACTCATCAGACTACCTACTATTCACCCTCCCAGCAGTATTCTTACCATTCTCCGCCACAGGGCTATATCCCGCTTCCTCCACATGATCCAGCATATAGTTACATGAGTCCATCAAGTCATCAGTCATAGAGCCATGCGGTGATACGCCCACCATCTGCTCCATTTGCTTCATCACCAGCTGGATCGCATCCATCTAAATTTAAGCCAGTCGGATTGCAGCAGTGGTCTGGATCACAGCAGGGGTCTAGATCGCTGCAAGGGTGTGGATCCCAGTCATCTTCATCAGTGACCCCGTCTCCCTCTCCACGGAGTTCGTCTCCTAGCATTTCAAGACTTCGCCTTCGGGATAGTAGCACTGAGCTAGATGCCTCCCCTTCTGCACATGCTTCAGATTCATCGGAGGAAGATGATCCAGAGGAAGTGCGGTATGATCGTTATCATAGGATGATCATCAGGCGTGAGGGCAATGGGTAAGATTTATTTATTACTTCTTTGTTTTGCTGAATTATAATAGCTTGTCTTGTTTATTTAACGTAATTGCTATGTTGCAGGTTTATACCTAATAATCAGATTACAAAAATAATCAGTAAAGCTCTTGGCCGGTTATATGATGCACCCTACGCGACTTGGAGTGACTTTTCACCGGAGCTCGTGCAGTATATTTTTAACCAATTTAAGGTTTTAATACAACTCTTATCTATTTAAGTATTATATTAACAATATTTTCATCTAACATTACACACTTCATTTGCAGACTAAGTGTGCTTGGGAGGATCGGCATGACAGTGCCATTCTTGCAAATTTTGAGTTCAAATGCCGTAAGAGACTATCTGATTCCTTCTATTATGCTCGGAAGAAGAGCAAGAAGTCTTCATGGGTTCTACCACACATATGGGAGGATCGGCTGAGGCAGTGGATCACTGAGAAGTTCGAGAAGAAGAGTGAACAGGGAAAGAAGGCTCGAGCATCTGAGAAAGGTATCTCCTTGCACTGTGTGGGCGCAAGGAGCATGGGGATTGCGAAGTGACTACTGGTAATTCCTTAAAATATTTAATTTTATTTTTATCGAACTATATTTATATATTTTAATTTAGTTAACATGTTTTATTATATTTATGGGAAAAAAATATGGGAGAAAGATGACTCATGATGAGTTTTTCATAGAGACTCACATCCGGAAGAAGAAGTCACCGACATATCCAACTAGATGGGTCGAGGACCGGGCGGAGACTGCATATGTAAGTTTCATAACTACTATAACTTGAAATTAATGTTTATAATATTATATAATTAATAATTTTCTATCTTCTAAATAAAGGGCCGCTACAAGATTAATGTGGAGGAGTACATTCAGAGCTTGCCACCGAAAGAGCAAGGTGAGCGACCACCCTTTTCAGACGAAGAAGCGCAAAGGATATGGTTAGATGTTGTCGTTCGTCCTAAAAAGGGGATAGCATACAACCTTCCAGAGAGATCATTTTGACGCTACAGGGATGGATTGTAAGGTATAGGGACTTCCGCCCAAGGCGAGGCAATTGATAGGGCGACTCTCTCGTCTATGGAGAAGAAGATCGCAAAGCTGACATCGGAGCTTGAAGAGACAAAGGCTAGAGAGCAAAAGAGAGATGAACAATTTGATACTCTTCAAGTTGAGCTAGAAAAGAGGGACCAATAATTTAATCTCCTTCAAGGTCAGCTGGCCAATCTTCTTGTTAGTGGTGCTTTCCCCATTCCCCGGTCTCGTGAGCCTTCCCCAGATGCTAATCCTTCGAACCATGCCGACGATGAAGCTTCTAGTAGTGAAGATGGAGATGATGCAATACAAAATACTCATTGAATGGTGTGTATTGCTAAATAAAGTCTTGAACTTGTGAATATTTAGTTGGGAATAGTTTTGAATGATGATTGTATTGTTGATATTATTTTGTTATTGAACATTTGTATAGCTGTTATCATGGTTGGCGTTGTTATTGTTGTTGTGGTTGTTATTAGCATTGTTGTTGTGGTTGTGGTTATTATTAGTGTTATTGTTGGTTAATTGTCATTGTGGTTGTTGTTGGTTAATTATTGTTGTTGTTGGTTAATTATGGTTGAATGGCATCAATGTAATGCTGCCATTATAGGATGAATATTGGTCATAATTGGCAGGTGGTGTAGCTTAGAAAACTGATCAATTTCGGTCGAAAAATTCATATTATTTCCCAAAAATTCAAAATTTTCGACTGAAGTCGGTCGGTAATTCAATTTGAAATCTGCAAATTTTTGAAATTTTCGAGCGAAGTCGGTCGGAAATTACTTATTTATTTATTTATTTTTTTAGTATACCGATCGATTTTAGTCGGTTTGTTACCATTTACAAAGAAATACAAAATTATTATATATTTATATTTCCGACCGATGTCGGTCGCTATTTTGAAAAATAAATAAAAAATAATTTAAATAATACCGACCGACTTTGGTCGGTATATTTATTTTTGTTGTCAGTCAAAGCGTTGAATTAACCGACCGACTTCGGTCGAAAAATTGCGACCGCCTTCGATCACAACACCTTAGCGACTATTATTTTTGCGACTAATTAAAAGCGGTCAGCAATCGGTCGCTTTTCCTTTAATTTCGATCGATTTCGGTCAGTTTTGGTGGACAAAATTTGAGAGTTTTCTAGTAGTGATTGTGTTTGATTGAGTATGTTGTTTAAGAAAATAATAAATAATTTAAAACACGCCACATTTATTTTGTAAATATAAAATTATGTAACTAAAAACAAAATAAGTAATTTAAAATTAAACTAATCTTAAGTATATAAAATATCATCCAATTCTATATATAACGTTCTTCTTGCTTGATTCTTTTCGCAAACTTAGTCAAAGAACAAAACGTCATTATATATTTATATTGTGTCAATATAAAACTCTTGCATTATTAAAATAATAAACTTAGTAAAATTTTTGTCCCCCAGCACTTAAAATCATTGGAATATAATGTAAAGCATGAATAGGTCCAAAGATTTTTAATTATATAATTAAGTAATCAGATACCTTATAAACATTCTAGGAACCTTTACTAGAAATTTTTGTCGTATAATGGAAGAAAAATACTCTACTTTAATATATTCTAATTAAACGTAGGATACTGCCAATATTTGGACGCAATTGATTCTATTTTTATTTTTTTTGGTGCCTTGTTCTGTTCAAATGCAACATCGCTGAGTTGTTTACCAACTTAATCACAAATTAATATTACTAATTAAAAAAAGATTATGTTGTCCCCATTATAATATACACTGTCCTACAAAGAATCCATTAAACATTAGGGTAACGACCCACAATAATCTGCCGCACGCGTTAGTAAATCACATTAAGGTTGACATGTCAGAGACGTTAATTGTGTGTACTTTGGCTAATCTAATTCAAAACGGTAATTAGATGGCTACTCCACTCGGCACTATGGGATCACTAAGGCCGATATTCGTCCCTGCTCAACGTGTGGGTCTTGTACTCAAGCTTCCTTCGATCGGTTCGTTTATCGAAAGCAGATTCATGATTTCTTGATAAGCTTAAACTTTCAATTAGGGTCGAATTTAATATTCGGTAAATGTCCAAATATATCCCTGTATTTTCGAAAATGGTCTAAAAATACCTCTCGTTATACTATTGGGTTATCTATACCCCGTCAATCATACTTTGGGTTCAAATATACCCCTCATTTAAACGGAGGGACACGTGTCATCGTCCTGTTGGCCAATTCTAAATATCTCCTAATTCATTAAAAAGACTCATTACCCATACCCGAAAATCAATTTTCTAAAGCAATTTTTTTTTTTGTAAAAACTAAAAAAAAATCAATTTTTTTTTTCCAGTTTTTACAACACAACTGCTTTAAAAAATTGAAAAATATTTTTTAAAACAATATTTTGTAAAAACTGAAAAAAAAACTGAAGCAATTTTCTAAACCAATTAAAAACTGAAAAAAAATGAAATTATTTTAACTAAAAACTGAAAAAAAAAAAAGAAAAGTTTTTACAAAAACATTGCTTTAAAAAATTGATTTTCAGTTTTTTTTAGTTTTTACAAAAACAATTATTTTAAAAATTATTTTTCAGTTTTTTTTAAAGCATTATTTTTCTAAAAACTGGAAAAAAATATTTTCGATTTTTTCAGTTATTAGTAAAAAAAACATTCAGTTTTTACAAAAATATTGCTTTAGAAAATTGCTTTTCAGTTTTTTCTTTTTTTTTCAGTTTTTACAAAAACATTGTTTTAGAAAATATTTTTCAGTTTTCTTTTAAAGCAGGTTTTTGGTAAAAAACTGGAAAAAAAAATATTTTCGTTTTTTTTTTTCCAGTTTTTAGTTAAAAAAAATTCAAATTTTGCAGTTTTTACAAAAACAAATTGCTTTAGAAAATTGATTTTCGGGTATGGGCAATGTGTCTTTTTAATTAATTAGGAAATATTTAGAATTGGCCAACAGGACGATGACACGTGTCCCTCCGTTTAAATGAGGGGTATATTTGAACCCAAAGTATGATTGCAGGGGTATAGATAACCCAATAGTATAACGAGAGGT